>NW_025573388.1:457500-473521 GCF_020424385.1 Procambarus clarkii
ACCGCTTCCTAGTAGGCCGCTTCTGCTTCCTAGTAGGCCACACAGATCTAGATTAGAGAAGGACCTCAGGACCCCTGGTACACTGGATATATATTCGTTGACCACAACCAATAAAGCCCATGTGTCAGACTGTGTATATCTTCAGACCCAAGCAAGATAATTTCAACAATTGAATAAATACAAAGCGCAAATACTGGTAGCAACGCGTTGGAGATTTTTTTTCCCTCAGTCGGAACCCATGTGTCTATTCACGCCGCATCAGCAAGTCAAGCCACCCGCCAAACAGTTAACTCAAGCCATCTGCCACAGGTACACTTGTGTGTCATCAGTATTCATACCAGTCCAGGGTCCCATAATTAACCACTGCTCTCGGTCAACGTTTTCAAGTAAGGTACGATATTTAGGAACAAGAATATTACTTCATCAGGGATGGGGAGAGGACAGTTCCTGCACCCAGCTATTCTGAATTTCCGACGCCCGATGCCTCCCCAGTCCACTTGCTCTAGATGTTTTTCACCTGTACTGCTTAGCAACTGTCATCGCCGCAAAATGTCGACTCCAGCTTCTATTGCATGTACTGCTCACTGGATATGTGTGTAGTTATCTGAACAATTGATGTTACCCTGCGTTTGACTAGTGACGCCACACCGACGTCATCACCGACGCAATTACCAACGCCATTACCGACGCTACTCATGCCGCTACTGTTCCAACACCCATCGGGGATCAGCTGTCTACACTTCAACATACCACCTGTGCTCTTTGCTGTTATCATCGCCGCTGCAACAACGCCGTCGCCTTTCCATGACGTCACAGCAGCCAGTGACGTAGTGTAGTTACAGGATGAGAGCTACGCTCGTGGTGTCCCGTCTTCCCAGCACTCTTTGTCATATAACGCTTTGAAACTACTGACGGTGTTGGCCTCCACCACCTTCTCACCTAACTTGTTCCAACCGTCTACCACTCTGTTTGCGAAAGTGAATTTTCTCATATTTCTTCGGCATCTGTGTTTAGCTAGTTTAAACCAATGACCTCTTGTTCTTAAAGGTCCAGGTCTCAGGAAATCACAGTCCAATGTTGTGACGTCACAGCAGTCCAATGTTGTGAAATTCTGGACTCAGTAGAAATGTTGGACTAGGAGTCCAACTCTCGCCTCCACATGCAAGTAAAGCCACCGCTTAGCTCTCCACGACTTGTCGGAAGCAGTGAAGTTACCACCAGTATTGGTGGTAACTTCGAGGAGGTGACCACTCGTTACGGGAAAAATATCAAATAGTCAAAGCACTGGCTAAATATCTCCAGTCGACCAACAAATTTGGCCAAATCTGACCCGTGTCACATTTATATCTAACGCCACCAACAGCTAAATACAGAAAACAAATGCCTCGTAGCAACACCATGGATCAGCAGACACAATAAACACAACATATCGCCCCACGGTGCGGCAAGTCTCCCTCTAACATACACCTCTGTTTTAGTCGCCGCTCCTCTGTCTACAGAACAATGCAACAAGCACTTTTGGAACTCTTATCATCCTTAACATAAACGCCTCTCCCAACATCTGTACTGGTGCAGTCATCGGGAGGACAAATCATTCATGCAAAATGCACCTACTATCAAGAAGAAGAAGAAGACTCCTCGCAGTTTCTCATGTTGGCTACTGTTGTATAGGATACACTTTATCCCGAACTAAGTAAACTATAGCTGGTATTCCCTGTACTATACAATAATAGTGTTTTACAGAGGAATAACCCTGTATATTAATTATTGCTACCTTCAGTGAACTTGATAACAGAGAAGTTGACTTCCTACTCAACACTTAGCTTATTTTGAGGTGTTTTGTGGAACAAGATTCCATTGTGCATTACTAATATACTAATATCCCAAGTGGTTTTAAGTACATTCTGATGCTGTGCATTAAGTAAGAAATAATAGTTTTTTCCAGCAGTAGGCAGTGCACTATAGACTATATAAATAAAAATGTATATGTTCGTTTGTTCAAAATCGCTAATCTCGGAATGTTTTTTCACCGATTGCTTTGAAATTTTCACACATCGTTACATTTGCATTCGAGCAGGTTTGTATATACATAATATAATGATGTCATGTCTGTGACAGGAAATAACATGTTTTTTTTGGGGGGAAAAAACTGTTATTTCAGGAGTTTTTCATGAGCGGGGAATCTTCGAAACCTCTTTATTGATTACTTTGTTTTGACACAACGTTGCATTCAAACAGGCACGTGTTTTTATATACATACTATATACATGCCTCACCTGTGACAGAAAAAAACACGCTATACTAAATATGTTACAATTCAATTTCAATGTTTCCGATTGCATTGATATATTGAATTTTCATAGATTTTGATTTATTTTCATTTTGATTTAATTAGTTTTTGTGAAATTGCGTTATAATTTAGCTATGTTGATTACCATACCGTTCATTTCGTAAATATAAGTATTGATGCCACACCTGTGACAGGTAAAATTATATTTTTTTTAAACATCGCTATCTGATGCACGTAAGAGCATCCTACGCACTTTTATGTTACAATTCCATTTCAATGTTTCCGATTTAGTTGATAAATTTAATTATCATAGATTTCGATTTATTTTCATTTTGATTAATTATTTTGTGTGACATTGTATTGAAATTGAGCTGTGATGTTTACCATACCATTCATTTCATGAGCATAGTTATTTTTCATTTCGTTTTTTAGATGTTCCTTCTTATTTTTCAATGATGGGTACATCAGATCATTTGGGAATGCATCAGACGAGGGAGTGGGGAATGGTAAGGAGGACAAGGGGATGGGAGTTGGGGAACACGATGGGACAGGGAAGGGGGGTAATGGTGGGGAGGACGAGGGGACGGGGGGAGTTGGGGATGGTGGGGAGTACAATGGGAGAGTGGAGGGGGGAATGGTGGAGGGACAGTGGAGTGGGGGATGGTGGAGAGGATGAGGGAGGGAAGAATGGTAGGGAGGATAAGGGAATGGGGATTGGAAGATGATGGGGAGTACAATGGGACAGTGGAGTGGGGAAAGGTGGGAGGACAAGGGGACGGTGGAGTGGGGGATGGTGGGGCGGACAAAGGGACTGGAAGAAGGGAATGGTGGGGAGGACAAGGTGATGGGGGAGTGGGGAATGGTAAGGAGGATGAGGGGATAGTGGAGGGGGGAATGGTGGGTATGACTGTGGGACAGGGGAAGGTTGCTGTGGCTCAGCAACGTACATGCATTCCTGAGCCACAGCAACGCGTGACCGGGTAGAGCTAGTTCTTGTATATATTTTCCCCAGATCTTAATCTGAAGTTTTTTTCAGCATTTCACAGTAAAGTGATCCTCAAATTACCTGTGTTTATATTACTTTACCAGTTAATTACAGCAGTTGCTCTAACATTGCAGAGTAATTTTTTATTCTTTCAACAATCTATTTTATTTAAACTTTTAGTGGAAGTAAATTTTAGTTTTAAATTTTTGATGCGTTATAGCCCACATGTCCTGCATTACATGTGGATTCTTTTGTGTGCATTTTTCTGCATTGTATTAATTATTAAACATCTTATTGTGCCACATGTTGAGTGTTGAATTCTATACTTGTTTAATTATTTTCTTGAAATTTGTAATTACTCCTTCCAGTTTTATAATCAAGTTTGTTGTGCTTTGCCTGGTTCAGTTAATTACATAACTTCAGTTTCAAGTCATGCTCTACCAGATTGCATATTTAATTTACAAGTTTACTGATTCCCATTTATTTTGTCTTGCCTATAATTTAAATGTTTATTCTTGTCATTTACATACCATTGTACTTTGGGGGCCTCGTAGCCTGGTGGATAGCGCGCAGGACTCGTGATTCTGTGGCGCGGGTTCGATTCCCGCACGAGGCAGAAACAAATGGGCAAAGTTTCTTTCACCCTGAATGCCCCTGTTACCTAGCAGTAAATAGGTACCTGGGTGTTAGTCAGCTGTCACGGGCTGCTTCCTGGGGGTGGAGGTCTGGTCGAGGACCGGGCCGCGGGGACACTAAAAACAAAAAAAAAAGCCCCGAAATCATCTCAAGATAACCTCAAGATAACCTAAGCCTAATTTCATATTTTGAGTTTTGGTATTTTGTACATTCTAATTTAATGCCTAGTGTACCTAATTATAATTTGCGTTCCCAAGCACAAACTATGAAACTATGTTAGTGACAATGCCTGCCACTGTTGCAACTCCTTCTGACTCAAATGGAGCAGTTGTCCGTACTCGTGTCCAGCGCCGTACAAAAGATGGCTATTCCACTTTTTGCTGGAGAATCTCACTTATTGTTATCATTGTTTAGCAAAGTTGAAACAAAGGCGAAAGGTCGTTTTTCAGAACCTTCTGATGATGACTACTTAGCAATTGCTAGACCATCTGTTGACACCAACAAAGGTGATGCACGTTTTGTGGTAGATTAGAAAGCCATTGTTAGCCTCCAGTAATGGCCAGAGTTTTAGGATTTCTTTCTCTGCCGCTTTGTTAACAAAGGAGACCTCGACCCATATAGGTTAATTAACAAAATTGCCAATTTCACCACGAAGCCTGGTGAATCATATGATGCATTTACTAACCGTCTAGATCAGTATTTGTATGCCTTAGTGACTGCTATGTTGAGTTAATCATGGGTGGATAAAAACATATCACTGACACCCAGTAGCAATAGCCAAAATGATAGATAGCATTTGGGTCTTTAATGCATTTTGCCCCAGAGCACTAAACCTATCCTAAAACAACAAAATTTTGGATCTCAACACGAAGTTGGTGAAGTGTTTGAGGCCATAAATAATGCAGCAGATAAATTGCTATTGCTCAATTAAAATTGCCCCGAAATGCTCAATTGGTGCCACCCTCAGATACTGTAAATGTAGTAACAAGCTCTAAGAGCCCCTTTTTCCACAAACTTACTAAATGCTTGGTCACAGAACCGCACCAATGGTCATAGCCTGAAGTCAAATTCTCCTTCTCATAAGTTGCCGCAACATTATAGTTCACGATCAACCACTGCCACTGTGTATGCATTGTGGTAAGACTAAACATCTAGCAAAAGACTGTTGGTCTGTACCTAGATCATCACCCCCAGACAATTTTCTCAGTCTTCTAGTCATTCTAATAACTCTAGATTCCTATATTATATGGATCATAAATAAGCTGGTAACCACAATACAGATTGTAGAGCTCGGCAAAGGTCAACCCGTACCTTGTAGCTCCCATAGTCAGTCCTGGCATGGCACACAGCATCTAAGACAGTATATATATTCCCATAACTACATTAATCAGTCAAAATTCAATACCAGGTCACAGAACCTTGGAGATCAGAGTGTTCATTTCACGTCGTCGGGAAGCTTGCAAAGTGCCCCATTAACCAATTCAAAATAGCAAACCCTAGTGTCCTCCCTGTGTACTCAGTAGTGACCCAAAACAGATTTGGACACTTGACAGAGGAGGAAACTGACAATAGACCAGTTGTAAATATTGATGGAACCTGAGTGAATTTGACCCAGACGAGACGCAGAGAACCTAGGCAACATAAATGACAAGCACTGAATTGTACAGTTTCATGTAATGGTCTGCTAGTATCAGCCCTAGTACATGGTAGAATACTAAACGTCTTCGTTGATTCAGGTGCTAAAATAAATATTGTCAAGGCTGCAGCTCTTACAGATATTGCAAGTAAGTACTCTGTCACAGTAAGATAATCACATGTACTTTTTTCTGAAGGATGTTTCAGGAAACAAAATTAACAGTTAAGGCAGAAATCGACCTCCTACTCAAGTTAAACGACATCACGTTGTCTATAACATGACTAGTTGTTGATAGTATTCATTTTCCTGGTGACATTCTCTTAGGTGTTTACACCATGATTAATGAAAATATTGTATTGTTTCCTCATCGTTGGCTCATTAGTATCAAGGATCATGTCATACCAGTTTGCAGTATGTATAAGATGGGTCATGAGTTATATAGCAAAAAAAAAACACTATATTCGTTTCGTCGACAGCAAACTTGCTAGCGTTGATTTGTCATATCCTTATAACAGTAGCATACCCGAGAAAACAGGTACTCAATTGAAGCATCGTAGTTGTGCAGTTGCTCAGGAGAGTGAGTATGGAGACTTTCTGGAGGGGGACACCTTAACAGATTCTCGACGTCTTGCACACCTACCAGTGACCATCTCTGAAGTCAGTGGATCCACAGCTGCTGACACTGTGACGCACTCTCATTCTTTCACAGGAGTAAGAATCAAGATTCAGGGAGTTCCTGAGTTCTTGGATGTCACTGCAAAAAGTGAAATGTGTAACGTGAATGGTACATTTGTTGAACCCTCCTGGCACATAGTGCAGGACGGTACTCTTACATTGTATATTGCAAGCACTATTAATGCCGACATCCATCTCGAGTCTGGAACCCACGTTGTAGATTTTGCCCATTACTTTCTACCGGTATGAGTGGTGGATGATGTCTCAATGGAACATACTGTGTGTGCACTCACACCAGGAGAACGAGGATCTCAACCAGAGGTGCAAGCGACACACCTCAGTCCTACAGATTTCTCTGACTCCGTGGTTCAACTTTTGGAAATTTTAAATAAGACCAGAACAGTCATTGCTCTACCTGCAGACGAGTTAGGTCTCACTCCTCTCATCATGCATAAAATTCCCCTTGAACATGGTACAACACAAATTTATGATCCAGCATACCGTTTACCACATTCTTAGAGAGCAGAAGCTGATAGACTTATAGAAGAAATGTTAAATGATGATGCATTTGAATCGCGCAATTCACCATGGAACTCCCCATGGATTCTTGTACCAAAATGAGATGGGATATGGAGACCGGTAATTGACTGCCGGAAGCTTAACAGAGTAACCATACCTGACCGTTTCCTGCTTCCAGTCATAAATGATTTGTTGCAAAGCATATGTCGAAAGTATTTTCAACGTTAGATTTGTTAAAAAGATTCTGGTAAATCCCACTCGATGAAGAAAGTAAACAGTTGATAGACTTTAGTACCCCAAATGGTCATTTTCATTTCAAGAGAATGCCATTTGGTTTGCGAAGCAGCCCAATAACCTTTTCAAGACTCATGATGAACCTGTTTCATTGATTGATAGATCATACTTTTTTGGTGTATCTTGATGATCTCATAATCATGTCTCAAGATGTTCAGACACTAGAGTAAGTACTCGCAAAGCTCGCAGAAGCAAATTTAAAAACTAAAACTCTCAAGTGCTTATTTATAAAGGAGAAGATTAATTTCTTAGGCCATACAGTCACCGCTTCAAGTATTACCTTGGATGAATTAAAAATGATTGTTGCCCGTGATTTCCAGCCCCTCGTAATGCAGAAGCCGTGAGAGAGTTCACAGGCCTTGTAGAATTTTATAGTTCATTTATTATTGGATTCTCTACTATAGCCACTCCACTTTACAAGTTGCAAAAAAAGATGAACTCCTTGTTTGGGAAGAGGCCCAAGAACAGTCTTTCAGAAAGCTCAAAGCAGCATTGATCTCATCACCTGTCCTTAAGTACTCATATTTTTCTAAACCTTTTACATTGGTCACAGATGCTGGTAATGTAGGCTTAGGTGCTGCATTACTTCAACCCGAAGGTCCCAGAGATCACACAATAGCTTATGCCAGCCATACATTGTCTAAGGAAGAAAAAAATTATAGTGCAACAGAGCATAAAGTTCTAGCAGTTGTATGAGCTCTAAAACATTTCAGGGATACAATTTACAATTACCCAGTTCATGTTCTTACAGATCATCAACCATTAATTTCGTTGTTTAGGAATAAGAATCCTGTTAGAAAATTTGCCAGATATTTACTCACTCTTCAAAAATTCAATCCTACATTTGGGTATATCCCAGAAAACCAAATGTTGTAGTTGATGCATTTTCTTGACACGTAGCCGCTATCCAGTTAAATTACCTAGCATTAGATGCTACAATAGTAGAGACAGAACAAAGACAAGACCCCATATGGGCACCTGTCATTAAGTTTTTGACTAAGCAAGATACTCGTCCGATTCACAAACCTCCAGTACCATTGAAAGAACTAGTGATGTTAGGAAATTTACTGAGTAGTAAAGCTAGGGGGCACCTTTGAGGAAATGTTGTCACTTAATCGTTCACTATATATAAAGATATAATATGCCAAAAGTAATTCACTTAGGTAATGGTCCCGAGTTCAGTAATAGTATCTTAACTAGTTTGTGTGAATTATATAATATTAAAAAAAGTAGCATTATGCCATATAATCCAGCAAGTAATAGATTAGCAAAGCGTACTAAGAGGTATTATAGTCTTGTGGGTTGGTGGTGTTGTCGTCATTGATCCTTCTCTACGGACAACCCAACCCACAACTCGGTAGAGTGTTTATACTTTACCAGGAGATCAACCTGAATTCTGGCTCTTGGAGAGGGGCTCAACGTCACACGTTTAGGGGATGCGGCTCAAATACTTAGCCTTGTTGTCACGTGCACACACCCACTCGAGCCGCTGTGACTCCCCACTCTCTCCTTAGGTGATAAGATCTCCTCAATCCCCCTTTGACTTATTAGTATTACCTTCTACCCTGTCCACAGCAGTGGTTCTTGGTTCTTTCTCTCTCTCTCTCCTTCTGTACTATTTCATGGGAAGCCTCACTAGGACAAGGTCAAATACCAGCAAATTTGAATACATTTACTGGACACAGCACATACACAATACATATACACATATAATAATAATGAATCCTATACTCTATACTATTACCATCAGGGTGCACTCCAACACCATCAGAACTCTATTATCAGTTTACCAAGTGGTATCCTATCTTCTGACTCACCACCTGATACTATCAACCTCCTCAAGTAGATCAAGTCTTGTTGACCAGACCACACACTAGAAATTGAAGGGACGACGACGTTTCGGTCCGTCCTGGACCATTCTCAAGTCGATTGTGATGAGGACAGGTAGGGACAGGCATTAAATAGGCAAGAGAGAGCTGAGGAGGAAAGTAAGGTGTAGGGGATAGTAGTAATGAGAACTGCAGCAGGCCTATGAGGCAGCTCCTATTATAACCACCGAAGGAGATAGTAATAGAAAAAGAAGAGGATAACAAGAGAGCGTAGAAGACAATAAACAGAAAAAGGGAGAAGAGAGAAAGAAAGGGAAAGAGAAAGAAAGAAAATGAAGGGGAAAGCTTATGTTAAGTCACGTTTGTTAGAAAGATTAGAGCATTTGAGTATATACTGTGAAAGGGAAGAGTCCACAGCAACAAAGCCAGGACTCAAGTTCATGTTGGGTACATTGTTAATAAGAGCAAATTCTACAAGACGGCGTCTGTGTAGAGTAGAGGCAGGAAAGATTATTTTGGAGCAAGACCAATCAATGGGATGATTAGAGTCCCTCACATGGCAGAAGAGAGCATTGTTAGTGTCAGCAGACTTAACACTTCTCTTGTGTGAACGTCGTCGTCCCTTCAATTTCTAGTGTGTGGTCTGGTCAACATACTTCAGCCACGTTATTGTGACTCATCGCCTGCATATAGATCAAGTCTTCATACACCATTGCACTATCAACAAGATATATATATATATATATATATATATATATATATATATATATATATATATATATATATATATATATATATATATATATATATATATATATATATATATATATATATAATGTGTACAATGAAAATCAGCATGTGAATGCAATAACATATATCAGCATAAATGTTCCTTGATTAACCGCAATGATCAATCGATCACCCTATCAGTCCTAGAACACATACATCTGTAGGTAATCCAGCCTACGGCTGTAACTCTAAACTTCAGTATGGGCGCTTCCACGGCCCACAATAATGCCTCTGGGCGGTTTAATAAACACTCCTCGTCGACCAGGACTTGAGACCACACCTCCCCAGCTCGATTCCACAGCTGGTACGTCTGCACACTTCTCTTCTCTTCGAGATATATCACTAGGGGTTCCCTTCTGACGGGAGCTCAACAGAGCGCGGCATTTCCCCTGCGATGTCTGGCCTCAAGTGAGGTAAAAGCCCTCCAGAAGCGAGCCTCACGCCTCCAGCAAAATGTCCACATCTCCTAGCCAGTCATTTATCTGTTTTCTTCTTCACTGCCCATAATCTTAAATTGTTCATCATATCCCACCAGCTATTTTATATCCGTGTTATCGCCTCTATATTTCCTATACCTTCTAGTTAGGTCAGGCTTGCTGAATAACTCTCAAAGGGGAGACTCGTTTCTCCTACAGGCTGAGATCATAACAGAGGAAAGTGTTAAAAGCTTTGAGAGTCACGTTGAATTTGGATAACAATAATTGGGATGAGTTCATACTCTTAATTCAGTGTGCCATAAATTCTTCAATTAATGCTTCTATGGGAGACACTCCTCATGCTATTCTTTATGATACAGATAAGATCCAACCAATCAATCGATTCAATGTACCCCCCTCCCCCCTGTTCCTTTGTATAACCTAAATTATCTTGGTCAAGTAAAGCGTAGACAAATGCACTAGTTTTTAAGAAAATACAAGAACACTTGTCCAAGGCAACTGCAGAGTTCACCCGAGCAAGGAATGCTCAAGCTAAGCCCAGTAAGATAACTGTCGGATCTGTAGTAATGGTACTTAACCAACACAGGTCTGGCACTATGTACAACTTAACTTAAGAAATTTTTAGGTCTATATAAGGTAATAGAGCTTATCAAGGGTAACAAGTACAAACTTAAGAATTTGTTAACAGGAGAGTTTATAAACGAAAAAGTTTATAAAGCATCTAGACCACATGATGTAAGCTAAAATTACTGCTGATGAGACTGATGCAGAAGATGACATTGACTTTACCCAGACAGATTCCTCTATTGGAACACCACCTACTGTGGTTGACAGACCACTTGACACAGAACAACCCTCATGCCAGTACTTATACTCTTAGATCTAGACCTTTAGTCTCAACTGTGCACTCACCACGCATCCATTGGCTAGATGCTAACGTGCTCCTGATGAATTAGGTGTTGACATTCGCAGAATCTATAATTAAGTGCTTTCTGCAGTTGTCTTTCTGGTAACTCCACCCTATGTGTCTTATTATTACTGAATATTGCATTGCATATACTTCTTTCAAACTTTGTTTTGTGTCTATTATGATACACTGTGAATTTGTGTAGCTTACTGTGCCAATTCTATTCTTATGGTCATGTCATCAAGAGTTCCATTACTGTTCTAGCAACTACATTGAGGCCAGTAATTCCTGACTGCTATAAATAAGATGTTAACTTTCTTATTCCAGTCCTTGTAAATAGCTTGTAAATATTGTACATAATTGGTTTTTATCTTGTTATCTAATTATAAGATTCACTGTGGTTCTTATGTCTTAATGCTTGCTCCATTTATGCAGTCTATATTATTTTCCAAGCACATGTTATTTTACACATGATATTGATAATTTTGTTTTAGGCAATACTTTGTTGTATTGTTCTTACCTATTGCATAGACATGCTTGGGTTCTTTATACTCTTGCTCCAGTTGATGCAATGTTACCATGAGTTTTTACTGAATCAATTATGTTCTAATTTTTTGCACATGCCAAGTGGTAATAGTATTAATCCACACGTGATCCATCTTTCAATGTTTAGTTTGAATCTTTGCATGTAAGCTATTATTGTATGCCTCCGAAGGTCCTTCAGTATCATTGTAACAAGCTAGCCAGAGATTGTCGACAAGGGAAGCTCACTTGGTATTGTAGCGGTGTTAGCCTATAAATTCAAGAATGGTTCGTGTACAGCCAATCCTGTGACCAGTGGGCCATGACGTCATTTCTCAGAGCAGCGCAGTAGCCGCTTACTAGTAGGCCGCCAGTACCACACAGACCTAGATTAGAGCAGGACCTCAGGATCCTGGTGCGCTGGTTATGTATTCTCTACCTCAACCAATAAACCCCAAGAAGTCAGACTGTGTATCTCTTCAGACCCAAGCAGGATCCAATCATCATTCGAATAAATTCAAGGCTTGAATATTTGTAATTTGTGTTGAAGAAGTGAATGTTTGGAAAGTGTGTTACAGACGTAAATGTTTGTCACATGTTTTGAGGAAATGAAAGTTTGCCATGTGTGTGTTCATAAAGTGAATGTTTGGCATGTGTGTTAAAAAAAAAAAAATTGTCATGTTTGTTGAAGACTGAATGCTTGGAATATTTGTTGAAGTAGTGAATGTTTGTCATCTGTGTTGATGAAGAGAATGTTTGGCATGTTAGTTGAAGAAGTAAATGACTGCCATGTGCACTCACCTAGTTGTGTTTACGGGGGTTAAGCTTTAGCTCTTTGGTCTCGCCTCTCAAACGGTAGTCTACTGGTGTACAGATTCCTAAGCTTCTCCAGCTGTATCATATCTACATTTGAAGCTGTGTATGAAGTCAGCCTCCACCATATCACTTCCTAGTGCATTCCACTTACTACTCTGACACTGAAAAAGTTCTATCTAATATATCTGTGGCTCATTTGGGTACTCAGCTTCCACCTATGTCGCCTTGTGCATGTACCACACGTGTTAAATAATACCTCCTTGTCTACCCTGTCAATTCCCCTGAGAATTTTGTATGTGGTGGTCATGTCTTCCTGGATTCTTCTGTCTTCCAGTGAGGTGAGGTGCAGTTCCCTCAGCCTTTTCTCGTAACTCATGTATCTTAGTTCTGAGACTAGCCGAGTAGCATAACTGATTATTTTTCAGCTTCGTCTTGTGCTTGACAAGGTAGGGGCTCCATGCTCGGGACGCATACCCCATGATTGGCCTTACATACACAGTATACATGCATTTTGAAAGATTCCTTACACAGGTTTCTGAAGGCGATGTTAGACAACCTCGCATATGCCGCCGAAGTTATTCTTTTGATTTGGGCTTCAGGAGACAGGTTTGGCGTGATATCAAGTCCTAGATCTTTCTCTCTGTCCATTTCCTGAAAGACTTCATCTCCTATTCTGTATCCAGTGTCTGGCTTCCTATTTCCTCCCCTTAGTTTCAATACCTTACACTTACTTGTGTAGAACTTTAGATGCCATTTATTGGACCATTCCATCAGTTTCTTTAGGTCCTCTTGTACCCCTCATACTATCTTACTCTGTCTTAATCCTCCTCATAATTTTTGCATCAACAGCAAACTTTCAGAGGAACGAGTCTATTTTCTCTGGGAGATAATTTACATATATCAGGAACAGTATAGGTACAAGAACAGATCCCCGAGTGACTCCTTGCTGGTGATGCTGGTGATCACTCGTGATGCCTCGCCACTCTAAGACCTCACCCCTCAAAGTGACTCTCTGTCTTCCAATGCTTAGGTACTCCCTTATCCAGTGGAGTACCATCCCTTTCACTCCTGATTGCTTCTCCAATTTGTGCACATGTGGTACTGTGTCAAAGGCTTTCTGGCAATTCAGAAATATGCAGTCTACTCATCCCTCTCTTTCTTGCCTGATTTTTATTGCCTTGTCATAGAATTTAACCAATCCTGTGAGGCAGGATCTGTCATTCCTGAACCCATGAGGTTATCTTGAGAGGTTATTGTGAGATGATTTCGGGGCTTATCTTCCCAGGAGCCTGTTCCTCGACCAGGCCTTCTTTTTGTTACACACCCCCAGGAAGCAGCGCGTAGCAGCTCTCTAACTCCCAGGTGCCTGTTTACTGCTAGGTGAACAGGCTGCATCAGGGGGAAAGAAACTCTTCCCACTGGTTCTCGCCTCCACTGGAGAATCAAACCCGGAACCTCAGGACTATGAATACCGAGCTCTGTCCACTCAGCTGTCGGGCCCCCATACCACTCATACTGATGTTGTGACACAAAGATCTTCTTCTCCAGATGTTCCATTAGCTTTTTCACACAATCTTCTCTATCACCTTACATGGTATGTAAGTTAGTGACACTGGCCTGTAGTTAAGTGCCTCCTGTATGTAACCCTTCTTGAATATTAGGACTACATTAGCTGTCTTCCAAATTTTTGGCAGTTCACATGTTACCAGTGACTTGTTATACACCATGGTGAGTGTTTACTGCTAGGTGAACAGGCTGCATCAGGGGGAAAGAAACTCTGCCCATTTGTTCTCGCCTCCACTGAAGAATCGAACCCGGAACCTCAGGACTATGAATACCGAGCTCTGTCCACTCAGCTGTCGGGCCCCTATGTCACTCATGCTGATGTTGTGACACAAAGTTCTTCTCCAGATGTTACATTAGCTTTTTCACACAATTATCTCTGTCACCTTACATGGTATGTAAGGTAGTGACACTGGCCTGTAGTTAAGTGCCTCCTGTATGTAACCCTTCTTGAATATTGGGACTACATTAGCTGTCTTTCAAATTTTTGTCAGTTCACATGTTACCAGTGATTTGTTATACACCATGGCGAGTGGCTGGCACAGAGCATCTGGGGGAAGGGGGTAGAAATAGCCTAAGCTACTCTATCCCTTTGAAATGTATATTTTTCTTGTCTCAATAAACATACTTGAACATGAACAGAGCTTCTGCTCCTTCCTTCCGTATCTAAGGTGAGATTCCATCTGAGCCAATACCCTTTGTCACTTAGAACTCTAGCAGATGCTTCCTTACTGCTCTACTGATAATCACAAACTCAACTAGTGGTGATTGGGTAGATATTCCCTCTCATATCCTTGGGACTTCCCCTAGCTCTATTGTGAAGACCTGGAATTTCTTATTGAGTTCTTAGCACACTTCCTTGTCATTTGTTGTGAATTTGTCTGCTCCTTTCCCCAGTTTCATTACTTGTTCCTTCACTGTTGTTTTTCTACTGATGTGGCTGTGCAGCAATTTAGGTTGAGTCTTTGTCTTGTTTGCTATGTCACTTTCATATTGTCTTTCTGCCTCTCCTCACCCTGACGTATTCATTCCTGGTGAGCTGGTATCTTTCTCATCTTACTTGTGTCGTATTATTTCTATAGTTTCTCCACGCCCTTATACTTATTTGCTTTGCTAGCTTACATATCTGATTAAACCATGGGTTTCTCGTAGGCACTTAATTTTTTCTCCTTTTCGATTGGGACAAATTTGTCTACTGCCTCCTTACACTTCTGTGTGACGTAGTCCAGCATGCCTTGGGCCGTCTTTCCTCTGAGCTCTGTTTCCCATGTTAGATCTGTTAGGAATTTTCTTATTTCCTCATAGTTTTCCTTTCAGAATGCCATCCTTTTGTTTTCTACGCCCTTCCTTGGGTACATTAATCCTTCTTCGACCAGATACTCAAACATCAGTACACTGTGATCACTCATTCCAACGGGGGAGTCGAAACCGATTTCCCTTATGTTTGAGTCATTCAGTGTGAAGATTAGGTCGAGTTTCGCTGGATCATAGTTGCTCATTCATTCATGAATGAATGAACAACTTTCATGACATACATGTTCATGTTCATTCATGGATCATTCATGTGGCTTCCCTGACATGCTGACTTAAAAAGTTTCTTGTCAACAGATTAGCTCTCCATGTTTCCTCACCTCCATGTAGTTCCTTGTTTTCTCAGTATATCCATCATGATTGAAGTCCCCCATGATGAGCAGATGGAATCTATTTCTACAGTTAGCAGTGGATGCTCTCTCATGTATTTTGTTGACTGCAATGTTGTTTCTGTCCAAACTGGGGAAACACCACATTTGTTATGATTCCTGAGAGTTTTGTTTTCGAAACCACATTTGATTGTTCTTGTCACGTTTTAAATTACGTTTTCTACACGTGTTTTGAGAACTTGTAAATAATATTATAAAAGTGAGGTTATAACATTTTAATAAAACGTGTTTTAAATGTTAAGATATACATTTTCGAGCAAAGGTTTTTAAAACGTTGATGTTAATTACTAATTACTGATAATATTAGGTATAATTATATTTATTTCATTTAGAAAGATAGAAACTAACAGAAAGACAGAGTAGAGAAACAAAAGGAGAGAGAGAGAGAGAGAAAGAGAGAGAGAGAGAGAGAGAGAGAGAAGA
>NW_025573389.1:0-62500 GCF_020424385.1 Procambarus clarkii
GTGTGTGTGTCATGTGTAGTGCGCGTGCGTGTGTGTGTGTGTGGGTGGGTGTGTGTGTGTGTGTGTGTGTTGTGTGTGTGTGTGTGTTGGGGTGTTGAGTGCGGGGGGTGTTGTGTATAGGGGGAGGGGTAGGGGGGGTGTCTTGGGGTACTGTAAGGCGTGGGAACGTGAGGGGTGAGGGTGGGTGAGTGAGGGTGAGCGGTCACCAGTGTGTGCGTACGTGCATGTGTGTGTTTACATGGCTTGTTGTGGTGAGGAGGAGGGGGGGGGGTAGGTCTAGCCAGTGGCGGTGTAATGTCACACACAGGTGTGAGAAGCTGGTACCAAGCTGAGGCTCTTGAGCTACTTTTCGTATTTAATTACTTATGTTCAAAGTAATTACTATATAAAAAAAAAAACACACTGTACACCTTATATGACTGACTTTGAGAGGCACTCACCTCCGAGTAAGCATCCACAGCACAATTAGGTGATTTATGAAGCGATGTCCGATATGTTGTTGACGTGAGTAGTGTGTGTGTGTGTGTGTGTGTGTGTGTGTGTGTGTGTGTGTGTGTGTGTGTGTGTGTGTGTGTGTGTGTGTGTATGTGTGTGTGTGTGTGTGTGTGTGTGTGTACTCACCTATTTGTACTCACCTATTTGTGCTTGCGGGGGTTGAGCTTTGGCTCTTTGGTCCCGCCTCTCAACTGTCAATCAACTGGTGTACAGATTCCTGAGCCTACTGGGCTCTATCATATCTACATTTAAAACTGTGTATGGAGTCAGCCTCCACCACATCACTGCCTAATGCATTCCATCCGTTAACTACTCTGACACTGAAAAAGTTCCTTCTAACGTCTCTGTGGCTCATGTGGGTACTCAGTTTCCACCTGTGTCCCCTTGTTCGCATCCCACCAGTGTTGAATAGTTTATCCTTGTTTACCCGGTCGATTCCTCTGAGGATTTTGTAGGTTGTGATCATGTCTCCCCTTACTCTTCTGTCTTCCAGTGTCGTAAGGTGCATTTCCCGCAGCCTTTCCTCGTAACTCATGCTTTTTAGTTCTGGGACTATTCTAGTGGCATACCTTTGGACTTTTTCCAGCTTCGTCTTGTGCTTGACAAGGTCCGGACTCCATGCTGGGGCCGCATACTCCAGGATTGGTCTTACATTCTCCAGGATGTGGTGTACAAGATTCTGAATGATTCCTTACTCAGGTTCCTGAACGCTGTTCTGATGTTAGCCAGCCTCGCATATGCCGCAGACGTTATTCCTTTTATGTGGGCTTCAGGAAAGAGGTTTGGTGTGATATCAACTCCTAGATCTTTCTCTCTGTCCGTTTCATTAAGTACTTCATCTCCTATTCTGTATCATGTGTCTGGCCTCCTATTTCCACTGCCTAGTTTCATTATTTTGCATTTACTCGGGATGAACTTTAACAGCCATTTGTTGGACCATTCACTCAGTCTGTCTAGGTCATCTTGTAGCCTCCTACTATCGTCTTCAGTTTCAATCCTCCTCATAATTTTGCATCATCGGCAAACATTGAGAGGAACGAATCTATACCCTCTGGAAGATCATTTACATATATCAGAAACAGTATAAGTCCAAGGACTCACCCCTGCGGGACTCCACTCGTAACGTCTCGCCAATCTGAGACCTCACCCCTCACACTGAATCGTTGTCTCCTGTTACTTAGGTACTCCTGTATCCAACGGAGTACCTTCCCTTTCACTCCAGCCTGCATCTCCAGTTTTTTCACTAGCCTCTTGTGTGGTACTGTGTAGGACCAAATCCTAAGGCCCGGATTCGATTCTCAGCCTAGACAGAAACAAATGGGCATAGTTTTTCACCTAATACAGCATGTTCACCTAGGGCTAAAAAGGTACCAGGGAGTTAGACAGCTATTACGGGCTGCTTCCTTGGGATGTATGAGTGTATTTGAGGAAGAAATATATATAGTAAATATAATTGACAATTATAACTCAGATATCAACACTTTAGACTACCGACGGTTAGAAAGGTGGGGTCCAAGAGCTAACAGCTCGATCATATAGGCACAAATAGGTCACACACACACACATTATAAGAAAATTCACCTTCGCAAACAGAGTGGTAGACGGTTGGAACAAGTTAAGTGAGAAGGTGGTGGAGGTCAAGACCGTCAGTAGTTTCAAAGCGTTATATGACAAAGAGTGCTGGGAAGACGGGACACCACGAGCGTAACTCTCATCCTGTAACTACACTTAGGTAATTACTGTTATGATCTCAGCCTACAGGAGAAACGAGTCTCCCCCCTTGAGAGTTATTCAGCAAGCCTGACCTAACTAGAAGGTATAGGAAATATAGAGGCGATAACATGGATGTAAAATAGTTGGGTGGATTTAAATAACAATTTGAGATTATGGGCAGTGAAGAAGAAAACAGATAAATGACTGGCTAGGAGATGTGGACATTTTGCTGGAGGCGTGAGGCTCGCTTCTGGAGGGCTTTGACCTCACTTGAGGCCAGACATCGCAGGGGGAAAGCCGCGCTCCGTTGAGCTCCCGTCAGAAAGGAACCCCTAGTGATATATCTCCAAGAGAAGAGAAGTATGCAGACGTGCCAGCTGTAGAATCGAGCTGGGAACGTTGTGGTCTCAAGTCCTGGTCGACGAGGAGAGTATTAAGCCGCCCAGAGACATTTTCGTGGGCTGTGGAATCGCCCTGACCAGGCTTCGTCAGAGGGAGGAGCGCCCTCGACCAGATAATCTGTGGTAAGCACGATATACGCCAGTTCATAGTGATTGCTTGTAGTTGGTCGTGTGCCCAGCGACAGTAGCAATGTTTATTGATAAGTTAGACATGTTTTAATAAGGCAGAAGGCCTGAAATAAGAGAGTGGAGAGGGAGGAACACGGAGCGACATCCGTCTCCTCTGAACGCTGGCAGGCAACTGAGGGAGCCCGGCTCCTGACGGTGGAGGACCCTCCCAGTGAGTGAGACCCGCCAGGCGAGGTGGAGTATGGACCCGCCCAACGGGGGAGTCCACTCTCACTGTATGTAGAGGACAGATAGAGGTTTGAGGCAAACATATTGTGTGATTGTTTTTGTTTATGTGTTAAAGGGGAAACATTTTTATTGGAGTGTCGCTGGGTTGCAGGTTTGTCTTTGGGGAAGAAGTTGCTGAGAACTTCGAAGCCAGCACAGATGAAGTAATTGATGAGACTCCAAGGTAGTGGAGCAGAGGACCTCGAGCTGTGAGGAGAAGCAGTGAAGAGGAGTGTCACGTGCTTCTGTAGAGGTGGTGAAGCACCATAGTTGCTCGAGGGAACTTCATGGTGTAGCAGCCAGGAGAGCTGTGGAGGACCCTAACAGAAGGGTGAAGCACCGTAGTTGCTCAAGGAAACTTCATGGTAGCAGCCTGGAGGAGCTGCAGAGAATCCTGGTAGTGAAGCCCGGAAGAACCTAAAGATATCAGGGTAATGAACTTCCAGAGGTGGAAGGGAAGTTCTGGTGGATTAATTGTAGGGAGTTGATAGTGTTTGGTTGTCATTAGCGTGCAAGACGCAGTGAGAGGTGAGTGGTTGTTTGTATTACGTCAAGGAGTGTTTTATACTGAAGTTTAGAGTTACAGTCGTAGGCTGGATTACCTACAGATGTATGCGTTCTAGGACTGATAGAGTGATCGATTGATCATTGCTGTGTATCAAGGAACATTTATAATGATATATGTTATTGCATTCACATGCTGATTTTCTTTGTACACGTTTATAGATACATATATATATATTTTCTCTTGCTGATGGTGCAACAGTGTATGTAGACTTGATCAACTTGAGGAGGTTGATAGTATCAGGTGGTGAACCAGGAGATAGGATACCACTTGATAAGCTGATGATAGAGTTCTGATGGTGTTGGAGTGCAACCTGATTGTAATAGTATAGAGTATAGGATTCATTATTATTATATGTGTGTATGTACCGTGTATGTGCTTTGTCCAGTAAATGTATCCCAATTTGCTGGTGTTTGCCCTTGTCCTAGTGAGGCTTCCCAGGAAATAGTAAAGGAAGAGAGAGAGAGAGAAAGAACCAAGAACCACCGCTGTGGACAGGGTAGGATGGAAGATTGGTAAGTTAAAGGGGATTGAGGAGATCATATCACATAAGGAGAGAGTGGGGAGTCACAGCGGCTAGAGTGGGTGTGTGCACGTGACAACGAGGCTAAGTGTTGGAGCAGCATCCCCTAAACGTGTGACGTTGAGCCCCTCTCCAAGAGCCAGAAGCGCCAAGGGTGATCTCCTAGGGAGGTATAAGCACTCTACCGAGTTGTGGGTTGGGTTGTCTGCAAAGGAGGAACAACGACGACAACACCACCAACACACGATCTATAATATTACACTTAGGTAATTACACACACACACACACACACACACACACACACACACACACACACACACACACACACACACACACACACACACACACACACACACACACACACACACACCACACACACACACACACACACACACATTTTATGTGTTATTTAACACAAGGGGCACACGCACTAGGGGACACAGGTGGGAAACTGAGTGCCCAAATGAGCCACAGAGATGTTAGAAAGAACTTTTTTAGTGTCAGAGTGGTTGACAAATGGAATGCATTAGGAAGTGATGTGGTGGAGGCTGACTCCATACACAGTTTCAAGTCTAGGTATGATAGAGCCCAGTAGGCTCAGGAACCTGTACACCAGTTGATTGACGGTTGAGAGGCGGGACCAATGAGCCAGAGCTCAACCCCCGCAAGCACAACTAGGTGAGTACTAGGTGAGTACACACACACACACAAATACAATTTGACTTCACCAGTGATGAGGTCAGAAAGAATCTGTTGGAACTGAATGTGGAAAGGAAATGTGCCCAACCATTTCTGCCCCGACCGGGATTCAAACCCGGAATTCTCGATTCTGGAATCGAGAATAAGTCGGGTTCGAGAACAAACCTGACTACAGGTTTTCATTTATATATGTGCTTGCGAGGGTTTAGCAAGCATATTATATGGAATGCATTAGGAAGTGATGTGGTGGAGGCTGACTCCATACACAGTTTCAAGTTTAGCAAGAATATTCTCTTTGGGCCCCCGCCTCTCAACTGTCAATCAACTAGTGTATTCAGGTTCCTGAGCCTATTGGGCTCTGTCATATCTACATTTGAAACTGTGTATGGAGTCAGCCTCCACCACATCACTGCCTAATGCATTATATTTGTTTACCACTCTGACACTGATTTTTTTAATGTCTCTGTGGCTCATTTGGGTTCTAAGTTTCCACCCGTGTCCCCTTGCTCGTATTCCACCCGTGCTGAATAGCTTGTCTTTGTCCACCCTGTCAATTCCCCTGAAAATTTTGTAGCTGGTGATCATGTCTCCCCCTTACTCTTCTGTCTTCCAGGGACATGAGGTTTAGCTCCCTTGGCCTTTCCTCGTACCTCATACCTCTCAGTCCTGGGTCTAGTCTGATGGCATATCTCTGAATATTCTCTAACTTTATCTTGTGTTTAATTAGGTATAAACTCCAGGCTGGAGCTGCATACTCCAGGATTAGTCTGACCTAAGTGGTATACAAGGTCCTGGATGATTCCTTACACAAGTTTCCAAAGACAGTTCTTATGTTGACCAATCTAGCATGTGCCGCTGATGATATCCTTTTGATGTGGGCTTCTGGGGACAGGTTCGCTGTGATATCAATCCCCAGATCTTTCTCTCTATTTGATTCTTGCAGGATTTCACCTTTCAGATGGTACCTTGTGTTCAACCTCATGCTCGCTTCACCTAATTTCATTACTACACTTTCATTACACTTTCCTGAGTTGAACTTCAGTAGCCATTTTCTAGACTATTCCTTCAGTTAGTCCAGGCCGTCCTGTAGGCTCTGTCTATCATCATCTGTCTTGATTCTTCTCATAATTTTTGCATCATCAGCAAACATTGAGAGGAATGAGTCTATACCCTCTGGAAGATCGTTTACATATATTGGAAACAGGATGGGTCCAAGTACAGAGCACTGTGGGACTTCTCTGGTAACATCTCACCACTCTGATATCTCCCCCCTTACAGTTACTCGCTGTTTCCTGTTGCTTAGATACTCCCTTATCCACTGGAGCACCTTACCTTTTACTCCTGCCTGTTGCTCCAACTTTTGTAACAGCCTTTTATGGGTGTACTGTGTCAAAGGCTTTCTGACAGTCCAAGAAAATGCAGTCTGCCCATCCTACTCTTTCTTTCTTTCATTGTCACCTGGTCATAGAATTCTATTAAACCTGTGAGGCATAATTTACCATCTCTGAACCCATGTTGGTGATGTGTTACCAAGCTATTTCCCTCCAGATGTTTTACGAGTTTTTCCTCACAATCTTCTCCATCACCTTGCATGGTATACAAGTTAAGGACACTGGCCTGTAGTTCAGTGCCTCTTGCCTGTCACTCTTTTTGTATATAGGAACTACATTAACTGTCTTCCAACTTTCCGGTAGGTCTCCAGTTTCCAGTGACCTGTTATACACCATAGAGAGTGGCACACTTAGTGCTTCTGCGCCTTCCTTTAGTATCCACGGTGAGATTCTGTCAGGTCCAACAGCCTTTATCACATTCAGCTCAGTGTGTGTGTGTGTGTGTGTGTATTCACCCAGTTGTGTTTGCGGGGGGTTGAACTTTGCTCTTTCGGCCTGCCTCTCAACTGTCAATCAACTGTTTACTAACTACTTTTTTTTCCACACCACACACACACACACGCCAGGTGTGTGTGTACTCACCTAATTGTGCTTGCGGGGGTTGAGCTCTGGCTCTTTGGTCCCGCCTCTCAACTCTCAATCAACTGGAGTACAGGTTCCTGAGCCTTCTGGGCCCTCTGCTGCCTGTAGAAATAGATCCCACCTGCTCATCATGGGGGACTTCAATCACGGCAGGATTGATTGGGAGAACAAGGAACCGCATGGAGGCGAGGATACGTGGAGAGCCAAACTACTGGAGGTGGTGACTAGAAACTTCTTAACCCAGCATGTCAGAGAACCCACAAGGATGAGAGGAAATGACGAACCAGCGAGACTCGACCTGGTCTTCACCCTGAACGACTCTGACATAAGAGAAATCGGTTTTGAGGCCCCAGTAGGAATGAGCGACCACAGTGTATTGGTGTTTGAGTACCTGATTGAAGAAGGGTTATTGAACTCGAGGAGGGATACCGAAACCAAAAGGTTAGCATACCGAAAGGGAAACTATGAGGAGATAAGAAAATGCCTAGCAGATATAGCATGGGAAACAGAGCTCAGGGAAAAGACGGCCCAAGATATGATGGAATACATCACGCAAAAATGCAAGGATGCAGCAAACAAGTTTGTCCCAGTCCAAAAGGAAAACAGTGAAATGAAGATGAGAAACCCATGGTTTAATCAGAGATGTAGGCTAGCTAAGCAGCAAAGTAAAAGGGCATGGAGAAACTATAGGAATAACAGGACACTGGAGAGCAGAGAAAGATACCAGAATGCCAGGAATGAATATGTCAGGATGAGAAGAGAGGCAGAAAGACAATACGAAAATGACATCGCAAGCAAGGCAAAGACTCAGCCTAAATTGCTGCATAGCCACATCAGGAGAAAAACAACAGTAAAGGAACAGGTTATGAAATTAAGGATAGGGGCAGAAGGATTCACTACAAACGACAAGGAAGTGTGTGAGGAACTGAATAAGAAATTCCAGGAGGTCTTCACCTTAGAGCAAGGAGAAATCCCAGAGATAAGAGAGGGAATAGCTAACCAGGAACCACTGGAAGAGTTTGAGATTACCAGCGGGGAAGTAAGGAAGTGTTTACTAGAGTTGGATGTGACAAAGGCTATAGGCCCAGATGGAATCTCCCCTTGGATACTAAAGGAAGGAGCAGAAGAACTGTGCCTCCCACTCTCCATGGTGTATAACAAATCACTGGCAACAGGGGAACTGCCAGAAATTTGGAAAGCAGCTAACGTAGTCCCGATATACAAGAAAGGGGATAGACAGGAGGCACTGAATTACAGGCCAGTGTCCCTAACCTGCATACCATGCAAGTTGATGGAGAAGATTGTGCGAAGAAAGCTAGTGGAAGCATCTGGAGCGAAAGAACTTTGTAACACAGCATCAACATGGATTCAGGGATGGCAGGTCCTGCCTCACAGGGTTACTTGAATTCTACGACCAGGCAACAAAAATAAGGCAAGAAAGAGAAGGGTGGGCAGACTGCATATTTTTGGATTGTCAGAAAGCCTTTGACACAGTGCCACACAAGAGGCTAGTGAAAAAACTGGAGATGCAGGCTGGAGTGAAAGGGAAGGTACTCCGTTGGATACAGGAGTACCTAAGTAACAGGAGACAACGAGTCAGTGTGAGGGGTGAGGTCTCAGATTGGCGAGACGTTACGAGTGGAGTACCGCAGGGGTCAGTCCTTGGACCTATACTGTTTCTGATATATGTAAATGATCTTCCAGAGGGTATAGAATCGTTTCTCTCAATGTTTGCCGATGATGCAAAAATTATGAGGAGGATTGAAACTGAGGACGATAGTAGGAGGCTACAAGATGACCTAGACAGACTGAGTGAATGGTCCAACAAATGGCTGTTGAAGTTCAACCCGAGTAAATGCAAAGTAATGAAACTAGGTGGTGGAAATAGGAGGCCAAACACAGGATACAGAATAGGAGATGAAGTACTTAATGAAACGAACAGAGAGAAAGATCTAGGAGTTGATATCACACCAAACCTGTCTCCTGAAGCCCACATAAAAAGAATAACGTCTGCGGCATATGCGAGGCTGGCTAACATCAGAACAGCGTTCAGGAACCTGTGTAAGGAATCATTCAGAATCTTGTACACCACATATGTAAGACCAATCCTGGAGTATGCGGCCCCAGCATGGAGCCCGTACCTTGTCAAGCACAAGACGAAGCTGGAAAAAGTCCAAAGGTATGCCACTAGACTAGTCCCAGAACTAAGAGGCATGAGTTACGAGGAAAGGCTGCGGGAAATGCACCTTACGACACTGGAAGACAGAAGAGTAAGGGGAGACATGATCACAACCTACAAAATCCTCAGAGGAATCGACCGGGTAAACAAGGATAAACTATTCAACACTGGTGGGACGCGAACAAGGGGACACAGGTGGAAACTGAGTACCCACATGAGCCACAGAGACGTTAGAAGGAACTTTTTCAGTGTCAGAGTAGTTAACGGATGGAATGCATTAGGCAGTGATGTGGTGGAGGCTGACTCCATACACAGTTTTAAATGTAGATATGATAGAGCCCAGTAGGCTCAGGAATCTGTACACCAGTTGATTGACAGTTGAGAGGCGGGACCAAAGAGCCAAAGCTCAACCCCCGCAAGCACAAATAGGTGAGTACAAACACACACACACACACACACACACACACACACACACACACACACACACACACACACACACACACCCACCCCCCACCCACCCACACTCCCCACACTTCTCCCCCATCCCCCATGCCCTCCACTCCACCCTTTCTCTCCCTCATGCCCTCCCTTCCCCCCCTCCCCCCTAAGCCCCCCACTCTCCCCCACCCCACCTAAGTCTTCCCCTCTCCCCACTCCCCTACCTCCCCTCACCTCACCCACCTCAGCCTCCCCCCCCATGCTTCCCCAACCCTCCCCTCTTCTCTCCCCCCAGCCCCCCCCATCTGTACCCTCCCCCCCTCTCTTACCCAACCCTGTACCTTCTCTTACCCTCCCCCTCACCCACCCCCTGTACCCTCCCCTCTTATCCACCCCCTGTACCCTCCCCCTCTCCCCCACCACCCCAAGCCCTCCCTCCTCCACCAATCTCCCCGTGCCAGGTCCCCCCAGCTCCCACTCACCCCAGATCCCAAAGGTCCCCCCCAGAAAAGAAGCAGAAGAGAGTCAGTTTCAGGGTGATGTACTCGAACATAGATGGGATCACAAGCAAGACAAGTGAACTAAGGGAAAGAGCACAAGAAGTTAACCCAGATGTAATCGGACTCACTGAAACAAAACTCTCTGGAATCATAACGAATGCCGTGTTTCCCCAGGAGTACACAGTAATAAGGAAAGAGAGGGAAGGTAGGGGAGGAGGCGGAGTGGCCCTACTCATGAGAAGGGAATGGAGTTTTAAGGAGATGGCCATCCCGGGCTGTGAGGAGTTCAGAGACTACATAGCAGGCACCATAACAATGGGAGGACCAAGAATAGTAGTAGCAGTAATATACAACCCTCCACCAAATGACAGGAGACCCAACAACATGGCAGTTAACACTATAATTGAGAGAGCAGCCTCTGCTGCCTGTAGAAATAGATCCCACCTGCTCATCATGGGCGACTTCAATCACGGAAGGATTGACTGGGAGAACAAGGAACCGCATGGAGGCGAGGATACGTGGAGAGCCAAACTACTGGAGGTGGTGACAAGAAACCTTTTAACCCAGCATGTCAGAGAACCCACAAGGATGAGAGGCAATGACGAACCAGCGAGACTCGACCTAGTTTTCACTCTGAACGACTCGGACATAAGAGAAATCGGTTTTGAGGACCCAGTAGGAATGAGCGACCACAGTGTACTGGTGTTTGAGTACCTGATTGAAGAAGGGTTATTGAACTCGAGGAGGGATAGCATACCGAAAGGGAAACTATGAGGGGATAAGAAAATTCCTAACAGATATAGCATGGGAAACAGAGCTCAGGGGAAAGGCGACCCAAGATATGATGGATTACATCACGCAGAAGTGCAAGGACGCAGCAAACAAGTTTGTCTCAGTCTAAAAGGAAAACAGAGAAATGAAGATGAGAAACCCATGGTTTAATCAGAGATGTAGGCTAGCTAAGCAGCAAAGTAAAAGGGCATGGAGAAACTATAGGAATAACAGGACACTGGAGAGTAGAGAAAGATACCAGAATGCCAGGAATGAATATGTCAGGATGAGAAGAGAGGCAGAAAGACAATACGAAAATGACATCGCAAGCAAGGCAAAGACTCAGCCTAAATTGTTGCATAGCCACATTAGGAGAAAAACAACAGTAAAGGAACAGGTTATGAAATTAAGGATAGGGGCGGAAGGATTCACTACAAACGACAAGGAAGTGTGTGAGGAACTGAATAAGAAATTCCAGGAGGTCTTCACCTTAGAGCAAGGAGAAATTCCAGAGATAAGAGAGGGAATAGTTAACCAGGAACCAATAGAAGAGTTTGAGATTACCAATGGGGAAGTAAGGAAGTGTTTACTAGAGTTGGATGTGACAGAGGCTATAGGCCCAGATGGAATCTCCTCTTGGATACTAAAGGAAGGAGCAACAGCACTGTGCCTACCACTCTCCATAGTGTATAACAAATCACTGGCAACAGGGGAACTGCCAGAAATTTGGAAAGCAGCTAACGTAGTCCCGATATACAAGAAAGGGGATAGACAGGAGGCACTGAACTACAGGCCAGTGTCCCTAACCTGCATACCATGCAAGCTGATGGAGAAGATTGTGCGAAGAAAGCTAGTGGAACATCTGGAGCGGAGAAACTTTGTAACACAGCATCAACATGGGTTCAGGGATGGCAGGTCCTGCCTCACAGGGTTACTTGAATTCTACGACCAGGCAACAAAAATAAGGCAAGAAAGAGAAGGGTGAGCAGACTGCATATTTTTGGATTGTCAGAAAGCCTTTGATACAGTGCCACACAAAAGGCTAGTGTAAAAGCTGGAGATGCAGGCAGGAGTGAAAAGGAAGGTACTCCGTTGGATACAGGAGTACCTAAGTAACAGGAGACAACGAGTCTGTGTGAGGGGTGAGGTCTCAGATTGGCGAGACGTCACAAGTGGAGTCCCGCAGGGGTCAGTCCTTGGACCTATACTGTTTCTGATATATGTAAATGATCTCCCAGAGGGTATAGAATCGTTTCTCTCAATGTTTGCCGATGATGCAAAAATTATGAGGATTGAAACAGAGGATGATAGTAGGAGGCTACAAGATGACCTAGACAGACTGAGTGAATGGTCCAACAAATGGCTGTTGAAGTTCAACCCGAGTAAATGCAAAGTAATGAAACTAGGCAGTGGAAACAGGAGGCCAGACACAGGATACAGAATAGGAGATGAAGTACTTAATGAAACAGACAGAGAGAAAGATCTAGGAGTTGATATCACACCAAACCTGTCTCCTGAAGCCCACATAAAAAGAATAACGTCTGCGGCATATGCGAGGCTGGCTAACATCAGAACAGCGTTCAGGAACCTGTGTAAGGAATCATTCAGAATCTTGTACACCACATATGTAAGACCAATCCTGGAGTATGCGGCCCCAGCATGGAGCCCGTACCTTGTCAAGCACAAGACGAAGCTGGAAAAAGTCCAAAGGTATGCCACTAGACTAGTCCCAGAACTAAGAGGCATGAGTTACGAGGAAAGGCTGCGGGAAATGCACCTTACGACACTGGAAGACAGAAGAGTAAGGGGAGACATGATCACAACCTACAAAATCCTCAGGGGAATCGACCGGGTAAACAAGGATGAACTATTCAACACTGGTGGGACGCGAACAAGGGGACACAGGTGGAAACTGAGTACCCAAATGAGCCACAGAGACGTTAGAAAGAACTTTTTCAGTGTCAGAGTAGTTAACGGATGGAATGCATTAGGCAGTGATGTGGTGGAGGCTGACTCCATACACAGTTTTAAATGTAGATATGATAGAGCCCAGTAGGCTCAGGAATCTGTACACCAGTTGATTGACAGTTGAGAGGCGGGACCAAAGAGCCAAAGCTCAACCCCCGCAAGCACAAATAGGTGAGTACACACACACACACACACACAGTCTCATCTGAGACATGATCTCAGATGCAATCTTTCCTGAAGGGTACCAGGTGATACGAAAAGAGAGGACACAGAGACAGGGAGGGGGAGTAGCACTCCTAATAAAGCGGAAATGGAAGTTTGAAGACCTGGGAAATCGAGTTACCAATGAGTGCACAAGCTTCATATATGGAACTCTGACAGTAGATGGGAGGAAGATTGTGATCTTGGTAATCTACAATCCCCCACCAAACAGTAGAAGACCCAGGCAGGAGTATGATGACAACAACAAAGCATGTATAGATGAACTGCAGAAGGCAGCAACACTAGCCCACAGAATGAGAGCGAAGCTGCTGATCATGGGGGACCTAAATCATGGAGAGATAAATTGGGAATCAAGGAATCCCCATGGAGGGGACGAAACGTGGGGAGCAAAATTAGTAGATGTTATAGACAGGAATTTCCTGACACAACATGTGAAGGAAGACACAAGGGAAAGAGGAGGAGATGCACCGAGCCTATTAGACCTGATTTTCACCCAGAACGTAGAAGATATCGAGAATTTAGAGCATGAAATACCTCTAGGGGCCAGTGACCATTGTGTCCTAGTCTTTGACTACATGATGGAATTCAAACTTATGACCATGGGACAAGAGATCTGGGAAAGGAGAGCTGACTACAGGAAAGGGGACTATATGAGGATAAGGGACTATCTGGGTGAAGTGCAGTGGGAGGAAGAAATTAGAGGAAAAACAGTCCAAGATATGATGGACCTAGTCATACAGAAATGCCAGGAGGCCGAAGAGAGATTTATACCAACGGTAAAGGGAAAAAATAAGAAGGAATATAATAACCCATGGTTTAATAGACAGTGTCAGGAAGCAAAAATGGCCAGCAGGCGGGAGTGGAGGAAGTACAGAAGACAAAGAACAGAGGACAACAGAAGCAGATACAACAGAGCTAGGAACGATTACATTAACATAAGACGAACATCGGAAAGGGACTATGAGAACGATATTGCAATCAAAGCGAAAAAACAACCTAAGTTACTACACAGTCATATAAGAAGAAAAATGTCGGTGAACGACCAAGTGACAAGACTAAGGAAGACAGAGGGGGCATATACTGAAAGTGACAAGGAAATCTGCGAGGCACTGAATGCCAGTTTCCATGGAGTGTTCACTACCGAGCCTGAGCAGCTCCCATTGTTGGAAGGGGTTACCCTAGATGAAAGACTATCAGATATAGAGGTGACAGCAGAGGAGGTAATGAAACAGTTGACAACTCTAGATGCAACTAAAGCAGTTGGACCAGACAAAGTATCACCGTGGATACTAAAAGAAGCAGCACAGGCCCTCAGCGTGCCTCTGGCAATGATCTTTAATGAGTCACTTATGTCAGGAGAATTGCCCAGTTGCTGGAAGAAGGCAAATGTCGTGCCGATCTTCAAGAAAGGTGATAGGGAGGAGGCACTTAACTATAGACCTGTATCACTGACAAGCATCCCCTGTAAAATACTGGAAAGAATAATTAGGCTACGACTGGTTGCACACCTGGAGAACATTAGGTTTGTGAACAAACATCAACATGGGTTCTGGACAGGGAAATCGTGCCTAACAAACCTTCTGGAATTCTATGATAAAATAACGAGGATAAGACAGGACAGAGATGGTTGGGCAGACTGCATATTTCTGGACTGCCAAAAAGCCTTTGATACAGTACCGCACATGAGACTGCTGTTCAAGCTCGAGAGGCAGGCGGGGGTGGGGGGAAAGGTCCTAGCATGGATAAGGAACTACCTAACAGGAAGGAGCCAAAGAGTTACGGTAAGGGGCGAGAAGTCGGACTGGCGAACAGTAACAAGTGGAGTACCACAAGGATCGGTGCTGGGACCAATTCTATTTCTTGTATATGTTAACGACATGTTTACAGGCGTAGAGTCCTACATGTCGATGTTTGCGGATGACGCAAAGTTGATGAGAAGAGTTGTGACAGATGAGGATTGCAGGATCCTCCAAGAGGACCTGAACAGGTTGCAGAGATGGTCAGAGAAATGGCTACTGGAATTCAACACGAGCAAATGTAAAGTTATGGAAATGGGACTAGGAGATAGGAGACCAAAGGGACAGTACACAATGAAGGGGAACAGCCTACCTGTAACGACGCGTGAAAGAGACCTGGGGGTGGACGTAACACCTAATCTATCTCCTGAGGCACATATTAATAGGATAACGACAGCAGCGTACTCTCTACACTGGCAAAAGTTAGAACATCATTCAGTTTCTTTCAAACCTAAGTAAGGAGGCACCTTACACTGGGTTAGAACATCATTACACTGCCTACGTACGTAAGGCCAGTCTTAGAGTATGCCGCCTCATCATGGAGTCCCCATCTGAAGAAGCATATAATGAAACTGGAAAAGGTTCAGAGGTTTGCAACGAGACTCGTCCCAGAGCTACGAGGGATGGGGTATGAGGAGCGCCTGAGGGAACTGTGCCTTACGACACTAGAAAGAAGAAGGGAGAGGGGGGACATGATAGGAACGTATAAGATACTCAGAGGGATTGACAGAGTGGACATAGACGAAATGTTCACACGGAATAGTAACAGAACGAGAGGACATGGATGGAAGCTTGAAACTCAGATGAGTCACAGAGATGTTAGGAAGTTTTCTTTTAGCGTGAGAGTAGTGGGGAAATGGAATGCACTTCAGGAACAGGTTGTGGAAGCAAATACTATTCATAATTTTAAAACCAGGTATGATAGGGAAATGGGACAGGAGTCATTGCTGTAAACAACCGATGCTCGAAAGGCGGGATCCAAGAGTCAATGCTCGATCCTGCAGACACAACTAGGTGAGTACACACACACACACACGAGGAGCAGGAGGAGCAGGAGCAGGAGCAGGAGGAGCAGGAGCAGGATGAGCAGGAGCAGGAGGAGCAGGAGCAGGAGGAGCAGGAGCAGGAGCAGGAGGAGCAGGAGCAGGATGAGCAGGAGCAGGAGGAGCAGGAGGAGCAGGAGCAGGATGAGCAGGAGCAGGAGGAGCAGGAGGAGCAGGAGCAGGAGGAGCAGGAGGAGCAGGAGGAGCAGGAGCAGGAGCAGGAGCAGGATGAGCAGGAGCAGGAGGAGCAGGAGTAGGAGGAGCAGGAGCAGGAGGAGCAGCAGGAGCAGGAGGAGTAGGAGCAGGAGGAGCAGGAGAAGGAGGAGCAGGAGCAGGAGGAGCAGGAGCAGGAGCAGGAGGAGCAGGAGAAGGAGGAGCAGGAGCAGCAGGAGCAGGAGGAGCAGGAGCAGGAGGAGCAGGAGCAGGAGCAGGAGGAGCAGGAGCAGGAGCAGGAGGAGGAGGAGCAGGAGGAGCAGGAGGAGCAGGAGCAGGAGGAGCAGGAGCAGGAGGAGCAGGAGGAGCAGGAGCAGGAGAAGGAGGAGCAGGAGCAGGATGAGCAGGAGCAGGAGGAGCAGGAGCAGGAGGAGCAGGAGCAGGAGGAGCAGGAGCAGGAGCAGGAGGAGCAGGAGCAGGATGAGCAGGAGCAGGAGGAGCAGGAGCAGGAGGAGCAGGAGCAGGAGCAGGAGGAGCAGGAGCAGGATGAGCAGGAGCAGGAGGAGCAGGAGCAGGAGTAGGAGGAGCAGGAGCAGGAGGAGCAGCAGGAGCAGGAGGAGTAGGAGCAGGAGGAGCAGGAGAAGGAGGAGCAGGAGGAGCAGGAGCAGGAGCAGGAGGAGCAGGAGAAGGAGGAGCAGGAGCAGGAGGAGCAGGAGCAGGAGGAGCAGGAGCAGGAGGAGCAGGAGTAGGAGCAGTTAAAGGAGGAGCAGGAGAAGGAGGAGCAGGAGCAGGAGCAGGAGAAGGAGGAGCAGGAGCAGGAGCAGGAGGAGCAGGAGCAGGAGGAGCAGGAGCAGGAGAAGGAGGAGCAGGAGGAGCAGGAGCAGGAGAAGGAGGAGCAGGAGCAGGAGGAGCAGGAGAAGAAGGAGCAGGAGGAGCAGGAGCAGGAGAAGGAGGAGCAGGAGCAGGAGGAGCAGGAGCAGGAGAAGGAGGAGCAGGAGAAGGAGGAGCAGGAGCAGGAGGAGCAGGAGCAGGAGGAGCAGGAGGAGCAGGAGCAGGAGAAGGAGGAGCAGGCGCAGGAGGAGCAGGAGCAGGAGGAGCAGGAGAAGGAAGAGCAGGAGCAGGAGGAGCAGGAGCAGGAGGAGCAGGAGCAGGAGAAGGAGGAGCAGGAGCAGGAGGAGCAGGAGAAGGAGGAGCAGGAGCAGGAGGAGCAGGAGCAGGATGAGCAGGAGCAGGAGGAGCAGGAGCAGGAGCAGGAGAAGGAGGCGCAGGAGCAGGAGGAGCAGGAGCAGGAGGAGCAGGTGAAGGAGAAGGAGGAGCAGGAGCAGGAGGAGCAGGAGCAGGAGGAGCAGGAGCAGGAGAAGGAGGAGCAGGAGCAGGAGGAGCAGGAGCAGGAGCAGGAGAAGGAGGAGCAGGAGCAGGAGGAGCAGGAGCAGGAGAAGGAGGAGCAGGAGCAGGAGGAGCAGGAGCAGGAGAAGGAGGAGCAGGAGGAGCAGGAGCAGGAGAAGGAGGAGAAGGAGCAGGAGGAGCAGGAGCAGGAGGAGCAGGAGAAGGAGGAGCAGGAGCAGGAGGAGCAGGAGCAGGAGAAGGAGGAGCAGGAGGAGCAGGAGCAGGAGGAGCAGGAGAAGGAGAAGGAGGAGCAGCAGGAGCAGGAGGAGGAGGAGGAGAAGGTGGTAGTGGAGAACATGGCATCATGGCGTGTTATTGCACTCTCTCTGTCATTAGAAATAAGCAGTTAATTTAAGCAGATTTCCCTATGATGCGTGTGGGCCACGTGGACCGGGTCTGTATGGGCCACGTGGACCGGGTCTGTATGGGCCACGTGGACCGGGTCTGTATGGGCCACGTGGATCGGGTCTGTATGGGCCACGTGGACCGGGTCTGTATGGGCCACGTGGACCGGGTCAGCTTCACCCTCGCCCTCCTCTTCCTCAATAAACCACAGTTGTACGATATCGACCCAACGTTGAAATTTCAGTGGTTCAATTAAATTAAAAACGCCTAGATACTGACGCCGACTGGGACTCTTAAGCACATGGGTCGAGTTGCTCAACGTTGTAATAAGAAATTACATTCTTTGGCAGTGTAGCTTACAAGTAGACTTTTTCTAGGACTGTAATATGCTTTGAGACCATCACAAATATCTAGATAACTATCCAGGTAGCTTGACGTAGGGTTGCGTCTCTCATGGGGCTTTGTTCTCATGGTTGGCCCATGGTGTTATTGCACACAAAATGCCCACAAAGGAATTTTGACAAAGCAAGAAGATGAATCTTTAACTTCCTTACGAACAGAACCCAATAAGTATTAGTCAAAAACTTAAAATCAGGATCATCCACCGTGAAAAGCTCAGTCCCAAGTACTTTAAGTACTTAAAAAGTACTCCGGCACTTTTTCTCGTCCTTATATCCTATTTATTCAAGGACACAAATTATAGTATTGTATCATCTTTTGTAGATGATAGAAGGATTTTCATGAGAGTAGACAACACAGCGTGCACAGCAAACCTACAAGCTGATGTAAATTAGGTGTTTCAATGAGTAACGGAAAATAATAGGATGTTTAATAAGTTCCAGCTCCTAAGCCGTGGAAAACACAAAAATATCCAAACTGAAAGCTCATAGAATGACCTCAAATCACACTATAGAACGAAAAAGCAATATAAAAGATTTGGGAGAAGTAATCTCGGAAGACCTAACTTTTAAAGTAGCTGTCATAAATGCTAGAGAAATGACAAGTTTCAAACTAGAAAATGACCTTTCAAGCAAGAGTTGCCAGACCAATGATAATACGTTTTAGTTCTCTCTAGGGAGGAACAATGTTGCACAATAACAGCCACATTCAATGCTGGAGAACTTGCTGACCTAGAGAACATGCAAAGATATTTTACTTCTAGAATCTTCTCAATAAAACATCTAAATATTTGGGACCACTTAAAACTTTAAATGTGTATTCTCCAGAGCGCAGGCAAAAGTGATTCATAATAATTTACAATTGGAAAATATTGAAGGGACTGGTTTTAAATCTGTTCACGGAAACAACTCTACATTGGAAGTGAAATAAGTTTATTGAGGAAAAAAAAAACACATAAAGGGATGATGTACCTCAACTATCCTCAACCCGTCCAGGACAACGTGTTCATATATATATATATATATATATATATATATATATATATATATATATATATATATATATATATATATATATATATATATATCGCCACATCATTGCTGGAGGCAGCTTCCAGGAAGGACAAAGCGCGTCTTCTAGCTGTGCAAGCTCCCCATCCCTGGGACTTCCTGTTGGCAGTCCCTAATTCCGCCTTGGGCACCCGCCTGGACCATCGGACCCTAAGTATTGGTGTTGCTCTGCGCCTTGCCGCCCCTATCTCCACCGAGCACCGGTGTATTTGCGGCCATGCATGGGCAGACCAATACGGCAGCCATGGTCTCATCTGTCGTAAGACACGGGGAAAGATTGCCAGACATGAAGCAGTCAATGACATCATCAAGAGAAGTTTGGCTTCAGCTGGGTGCCCAGCACAAAGGGAACCTCAGTTGTGCAGACCTGACAACAGCCAAAAACGCCCAGATGGAGTCACCCTGCAGCCGTGGACGGAAGGTAAACAGGTCGTGTGGAACTACACGTGTGCATCCACATTGGCTGATACCTATCTACCTTACAGCGCAGCTGAGGGAGGCGGGGCGGCCACCTTCAGGGAGACCCAGAAAACTAACAAGTACAGGGACCTAGAACGTTGTTACAGGTTCGTGCCAATAGGCTCTGAGACTCTGGGCGCCTGGGGTAAATGTGCACTTAAGCTCCTGAAGGAGCTGGGATATATATATATATATATATATATATATATATATATATATATATATATATATATATATATATATATATATATATATATATATATATATATATATATATATATATATATATATATATATATATATATATATATATATATATATATATATATATATATATATATATATATATATATATATATATATATATATATATATATATATATATATTATTAAATATGACCAAAAAAGTAAGATTAATAATTCTAACACGAATTTTCTCTATCTTTCTTACGTTTCTTTTCACTGTTGATGGTAATTCAAAGATCAATTCTCCAAAATTCATTTTTATTTCTAGTCTGACGCGACACTTGAGCGCGTTTCGTAAAACTTATTACATTTTCAAAGACTTTAGTTTACAAACACACAACTGAAACTGAATAGAGCTTTACACATCTTCGAGTTTATATCTACATTTGGGTGAGGTGGATGAGGTGAAAACAAACTTTCAACAATGGGTATTGAATGGGTATTAAATTCAAACACAAGACAGAACACGAAACAATGGGTATTGAATGGGTATTAAATTCAAACACAAGACAGAACACGAAACAATGGGTATTGAATGGAAGTAATTGTAGAAAGCCTATTGGTCCATATTTCTTGATGCTTCTATATTGGAGCGGAGTCTTGAAGTGGGTAGAATATAGTTGTGCATTAATTGGCTGTTGATTGCTGGTGTTGACTTCTTGATGTGTAGTGCCTCGCAGACGTCAAGCCGCCTGCTATCGCTGTATCTATCGATGATTTCTGTGTTGTTTGCTAAGATTTCTCTGGTGATGGTTTGTTTGTGGGAAGAGATTATATGTTCCTTAATGGAGCCCTGTTGCTTATGCATCGTTAAACGCCTGGAAAGAGATGTTGTTGTCTTGCCTATATACTGGGTTTTTTGAGGCTTACAGTCCCCAAGAGGGCATTTGAAGGCATAGACGACGTTGGTCTCTTTTAAAGCGTTCTGCTTTGTGTCTGGAGAGTTTCTCATGAGTAGGCTGGCCGTTTTTCTGGTTTTATAGTAAATCGTCAGTTGTACCTTCTGATTTTCTTATCTTATTATCTTGATATCTTCTGACGGCTTCTCCAATGGTTTCGTTGCAGACATCATAAGAAGGAAAGTGAAACGCCATGCAACCTCTGAAGAGACAACTAACACAACACCTATACCCCCTATTAGACTATTTTACAGGAACTTCTTTTCCACAGCCCATAAAACGGAGGAAAGGGTCCTGAAAGATATTGTCAGTAGAAACGCTATCCCTACAGACAAAAATCAGAAGATACAACTGACGATTTACTATAAAACCAGAAAAACGGCCAGAAACTCTACAAGCAGAACGCTTTAAAAGAGACCAACGTCGTCTATGCCTTCAAATGCCCTCTTGGGGACTGTAAGCCTAAAAAAAAACAGTATATAGGCAAGACAACAGCATCTCTTTCCAGGCGTTTAACGATGCATAAGCAACAGGGCTCCATTAAGAAACATATAATCTCTTCCCACAAACAAACCATCACCAGAGAAATCTTAGCAAACAACACAGAGATCATCGATAGATACAGCGATAGCAGGCGGCTTGACGTCTGCGAGGCACTACACATCAAGAAGTCAACACCAGCAATCAACAGCCAATTAATGCACAACTATATTCTACCCACTTCAAGACTCTGCTCCAATATAGAAGCATCAAGAAATATGGACCAATAGGCTTTCTACAATTACTTCCATTCAATACCCATTGTTTCGTGTTCTGTCTTGTGTTTGAATTTAATACCCATTCAATACCCATTGTTTCGTGTTCTGTCTTGTGTTTGAATTTAATACCCATTCAATACCCATTGTTGAAAGTTTGTTTTCACCTCATCCACCTCACCCAAATGTAGATATAAACCTCGAAGATGTGTAAAGCTCTATTCAGTTTCAGTTGTGTGTTTGTAAACTGAAGTCTTTGAAAATGTAATAAGTTTTACGAAACGCGCTCAAGTGTTGCGTCAGACTAGAAATAAAAATGAATTTTGGAGAATTGATCTTTGAATTACCATCAACAGTGAAAAGAAACATAAGAAAGATAGAGAAAATTCGTGTTAGAATTATTAATCTTACTTTTTCGGTCATATTTAATAATATATGTCTACAGGAAAGACTGCTACCAAAATATACTAATATTAAAACGCACGACCCAGCAGCAAGGAATCAAGCCTTCACGATAAAATATCGCCAAGATCTGATTCGTGATCAGATATACTAGGCAGAAAATGAAATCAAAGACAACGAAGCGCAACTACTTCAGGCCACAAACGAATGGAGAAACAGCAACATCGACGAAAGTCTCCGTACTCGCATTGAACAACACCTCGACATCCTCACAGACCGATATCACCTCAGCACTGAAACAAGGATAATCAAGAAACTAACAACGTTATATGGAGGACCTATGGCAATTCCACGACCAAGAGATGGCTTCCTGAACCTTGCAGGAATCAACCTCACTGAGGACCAAGTCACTCTCCTAAATCTGGGCATAAACTGTCACGTTATGTCCAGACTAAGTGAGATGGCCCGGAAAGTGGAGTTGGAGATTCTGTTGGACGACATATTCGACCTCGAAGCACAAAAGGTCACCACCAAAGATACCTTACAAGCAGAACTTACTGCGGAAGGAGGAAAGAATCGAGGCAACTACAGAAGCACCATACTTTCCCCCGAGCTCAAAGCGGCAGCTAAGAGCCTTCGTGAGAACAAGGAGATAGTTGTCAGGAGAGGCGACAAGTCGCCAATATAAGTCATTCTTAAAAAAGACGAATATCTGGCAAAAATGAACCTCATACTCTCTGACCAAACTAAATTCCAAAGGGTAACGAAGGACACTACAGCCGAATTGAAAGCAAAGGTCAACAAATTGATCGAAACTGTGAACGCCAAGAAATCTGGACTCCACCTGCCAAAGATTATTGGGGAATATAAACCTGGATATGCGTATGGAAATGTCAAGACACACAAGCCTGGAAACCCACTTCGGCCAATCATCAGCCAGATACCCACACCCACGTACAGACTGGCGAAACGACTCAACGGCTTGCTGACTCCTTATGTCCCTTGTGCCTTCAGCCTGAAGTCTCCAAAGGAATTTGTTGACTTGCTGCGGGGAACACGGGCCACAGGGATAAGAGCCTCGTTGGACGTAGAATCTCTGTTTACCAACGTACCTGTGGATGATACAATCGGGATGATAGCCGACAGAGTGTACCGTGATCCGGCCTGTACTCCTCTTGACATACCAGAAAGCAGTCTAAGGAAACTACTCCAAGCTTGTACTAAAGAGGCACCCTTCTTGAGCCCGGATGGGCACATGTATAAGCAAGTAGATGGGGTCGCCATGGGTTCTCCCCTAGGTGTCCTGTTTGCGAACTTCTACATGCGTACCATCGAGCAAAAAGTCTTAGTCGACATGAACTTGAAACCGGCCATATACTGCAGGTATGTTGACGACATTTTTACACAGGTACCTGATGTCAGACATCTGTAGGAGCTGAAGGAGGCATTTGAGCGGAATTCTGTGTTGCGTTTCACTTACGAGATGGAGAAGGATGGGAAGCTGCCCTTTCTAGATGTAACAGTCATGGAAAGGAGCGGAGGTTTCCACACTGCAGTCTACACTAAGGAAACAAACATAGGAATGTGCCTCAATGCCAACAGTGACTGCCCAGACAGGTACAAGAGGAGTGTCGTTAACGCTTATGTCGACCGTGCTCTCAGCCACAGCTCAGGATGGAAGCAAGTCGATAAAGAACTCTGTAGGGTAAGGCAGGTCCTAGTCAACAACGGCTTCTCCAATGGTTTCGTTGAAGACATCATAAGAAGGAAAGTGAAACGCCATGCAACCTCTGAAGAGACAACTAACACAACACCTATACCCCCTATTAGACTATTTTACAGGAACTTCTTTTCCACAGCCCATAAAACGGAGGAAAGGGTCCTGAAAGATATTGTCAGTAGAAACGTTATCCCTACAGACAAAAATCAGAAGATACAACTGACGATTTACTATAAAACCAGAAAAACGGCCTATGCCTTCAAATGCCCTCTTGGGGACTGTAAGCCTAAAAAAAAACAGTATATAGGCAAGACAACAACATCTCTTGCGACAACAACGATGCTTATGCATCGATTAACGATGCATAAGCAACAGGGCTCCATTAAGGAACATATAATCTCTTCCCACAACCAGACCATCACAAGAGAAGTCTTAACAAAAAACACGGAAATCATCGATAAATACAGCGATAGCAGGCGGCTAGATATCTGCGAGGCACTACACATTAAGAAGTCGACACCAGCAATCAACAGCCAATTAATGCACAACTATATTCTACCCACTTCAAGACTCCGCACCAATATAGAAGCATCAAGAAATATGGGCCAATAGGCCCTTTGCAGTTACTTAACCTATCTTAACCTAACCTAAACTAACACAACTAAGTCAATAAATTATTGTCTTAATATAAAATAATAATAATAATTCAAATAAACTATTTGGAATTTTTTTTTTAAATAAAGAATATCACTCGGCTTATTAGGCAAATCAGGCCTTGCGTAGTAGGCCGAGAAGTGTTATTACAATTATCATTTATTTTATTAATAGTCTATGTAATATAACCCCCCCCCCCCCTCTATGTGATCAGATAAACACGTGGCAGGTTAAACGTTTACAATAAAGTTCACTTTGAAGTAATATAAATAAAATATAAAGTAAATACAATATATCAAGAAATCAATATGTATACAAGAATAAAAAACAAATAAATGCCTACTAGGAAATATTCCAAACTCATTATTCTGATTTAATGTCTCGTGATTTAATGCATTACTTGTCTTCTCTTTTTTCCTTCTAATGTCATACTTTTCCCTTCATTTTCACAAATTTGAGAGATGTTCTGTAATCTTTCCTGTTTGTCCTCTAGCTGTTGCAGTCTCGCTTCCCCATCCCTCCCCAGCTTGCCCACTACCCCAGTGGTGGCTGACCCTTCCTCTACTGTCCCGGTGACTAGGATTATGTCTCCCCTTCCGCCCTCCCTCCACCGGGCACCACTGACTCTAAGCTAGTTATTCTTCTCTCCAATCTTTCCATTGCTGCTCACCACTCTGTTTCCATCTCCCTAATTTCTGCTTTGTAATATACCTCTATCCACCGCCTCTGTTGGGTCATCTCGCATTCACATTTTGTATCCAAGTACTTTTTCTCTTCCAAGATGATCTCCTCAACCCAAAGTTTACCCTTCTCTTCCCAGTCCACCAAAGTTCTCCCTACAATCCTATCTGTTCCTCCCATTGTGAGTTCCCCCATACTGCTTCTTGACCTAGTTACTCTTCCTGTGTCAGTCACTGCAAGACTGCCTTCAGCAGAGAGTGTGCCAGTTACCTCACCCTCCTGCCAGCACTGTGGCTGATATTCCCCGGTACGTCGCCTTCACAGTCTTGAGCTTACAATTTCTCCATTCACAGTTCACTTTCTACTTTTCAGATTTCAATAACCGTAGACCATACGCAGTATCCTCAGTAAGTATGTATGTATGTATGTATGTATGTATGTATGTATGTATGTATGTATGTATGTATGTATGTATGTATGTATGTATGTATGTATGTATGTATGTATGTATGTATGGGCTTTGGTCAAGTCACACCCACACGTGTGTGTATGTAATTACCTAAGTGTAATTACCTAAGTGTAGTTACAGGAAGGGAGCTACGCTCGTGGTGTCCCGTCTTCCCAACACTCTTTGTTATATAACGCTTTGAAACTACTGACGGTCTTGGCCTCCACCACCTTCTCAAATAACTTGTTCCAACCGTCTACCACTCTTTTTTGCGAAGGTGAATTTTCTTATATTTCTTCGGCATCTGTGTTTAGCTAGTTCAAATCTATGACCTCTTAGATATAAACTAGCTAAACACAGATGCCGAAGAAATATAAGAAAATTCACTTTCGCAAACAGAGTGGTAGACGGTTGGAACAAGTTTGGTGAGAAGGTGGTAGAGGCCACACATACACATACACATACACATGTGTATGTGTGTGTGTGTGTGTGAGACTGCGTGTGTGAGTGTGTGTGAGTGCAGGCTCGTGCGCGCAAGATGTTCAAGTCAATATTTTTGTGGACATACAGTAATGGAGCCAGGGAGCCATTAGCTAAAGTTTACGGGTGATCCGCCTAACTTGTGAACCTGTTTGTTGGGGCGTCTCCCCCTCCTCCCAGCACTGGGACTCTTAACCTTTACCAACATTAACAACTCTTCTGTTAAATAGTGTTCCCGGCATCTCTCTATGGAAGACAATTAGTACTGACCTCTATAAATTAGCACATGCTGAGACCCGTCACCATACACATCATTGGAAGGCCTGACCCTGGAAACTAGATCTATCTATTTGTTTATTTGGTTAGAATAGGATAGGTTAGGTTAAGTTAGGATAGGTTAGGTTAAGTTAGGATAGGTTAGGTTAAGTTAGGATAGGTTAGGTTAAGTTAGGATAGGTTAGGTTAGGATAGATTGGGTTAAGGTTAAGTTAGGTAAGGTTGGGATAGGTTAGGTTAGGTTGGGTTAAGGTTCAAACCAGAGCCAAATAGAGCGAGACCTTACATTCTAGAGTGGGGTTCTAGACTATCTGCCAGTTGATACAGCATGTTCTATATGTTTGTCTCTAGGAATGAATGATTGGAGATTGCATGAATATATTGACATTTATGCTGACTGGTGCTGTTAGTGTGAAGCTTATACTGACTGGTGCTGTTAGTGTGAAGCTTATACTGACGGGTGCTGTTTGTCTGAAGCTTATACTGACTGGTGCTGTTTGTGTGAAGCTTATACTGACTGGTGCTGTTAGTGTGAAGCTTATACTGACTGGTGCTGTTTGTCTGAAGCTTATACTGACTGGTGCTGTTTGTCTGAAGCTTATACTGACTGGTGCTGTTTGTGTGAAGCTTATACTGACTGGTGCTGTTACCGTGACGCTTATACTGACTGGTGCTGTTTTTGTGAAGCTTATACTGACTGGTGCTGTTACCGTGACGCTTATACTGACTGGTGCTGTTACCGTGACGCTTATACTGACTGGTGCTGTTTGTGTGAAGCTTATACTGACTGGTGCTGTTAGTGTGAAGCTTATACTGACTGGTGCTGTTTGTGTGAAGCTTATACTGACTGGTGCTGTTAGTGTGAAGCTTATACTGACTGGTGCTGTTTGTCTGAAGCTTATACTGACTGGTGCTGTTTGTGTGAAGCTTATACTGACTGGTGCTGTTAGTGTGAAGCTAATAATGACTGGTGCTGTTAGTGTGAAGCATATACTGACTGGTACTGTTACCGTGACGCTTATACTGACTGGTGCTGTTAGTGTGAAGCTTATACTGACTGGTACTGTTACCGTGACGCTTATACTGATTGGTGCTGTTAGTGTGAAGCTTATACTGACTGGTACTGTTAGCGTGAAGCTTATACTGACTGGTGCTGTTAGTGTGAAGCTTATACTGACTGGTGCAGTTAGTGTGAAACTTATACCGACTGGTGCTGTTAGTGTGAAGCTTATACTGACTGGTGATATTAGTGTGAAGCTTACAATGACTAGTGATATTAGTGTGAAGCTTATACTGACTGGTACTTTTATTGTGAAGCTTATACAGACTGTTGCTGCTTGTGTGAGGTTTATACTGACTGCTGCTGTTAATATGATGCTTATATACTGACTGGTACTGATTGTGTGAAGCTTTTACTGAATGGTACTGTTAGAGTAAAGCTTATACTGACTGGTGCTGTTAGTGTAACGCTTATACTGACTAGTACTGTTAGAGTGAAGCTTATACCGACTGGTGGTGTTAGTGTGAAGCTTATACTTACTTGTGATATTAGTGTAAATCTTATACTGACTGGTGTTGTTAGAATGAAGCTTATACTGACTGGTGATGTTAGTGTGAAGCTTACAATGACTGGTGATGCTAGTGTGAAGCTTATACTGACTGGTAATGTTAGTGTGAAACTTGTACTGACTGTTGATATAATGTGTGAAGCTTATACTGACTGTTGATGTTAGTGTGAAACTTATACTGACTGGAGATGTTAGTGTGAAGCTTATACTGACTGGTGCTGTTAGTGTGAAGCTAATTCTGACTGCTGCTGTTAGTGTGAAGCTAATACTGACTGGTGATGTTAGTGTGAAGCTTATACTGACTGCTGCTGTTAGTGTGAAGCTAATACTGACTGGTGATGTTAGTGTGAAGCTTATACTGACTGTTCCTTTTAGTGTCAAGCTTAAACTGACAGGTGCTATTAGTGTGACGGTTATACTGACTGGTGATATTAGTGTGAAGCTTACAATGACTAGTGATATTAGTGTGAAGCTTATACTGACTGGTGCTGTTAGTGTGAAGCTTACAAAGACTGGTGATATTAATGTGAAGTTAATACTGACTGGTGCTGTTAGTGTGAAGCTTATGCTGACTGGTGCTGTTAGTGGGAAGCTAATACTGACTGGTGCTGTTAGTGTGAAGCTTATGCTGACTGGTGCTGTTAGTGGGAAGCTAATACTGACTGGTGCTGTTAGTGTGAACCATATACTGACTGGTACTGTTACCGTGACGCTTATACTGATTGGTGATATTAGTGTGAAGCTTATACTGACTGGTAATGTTAGTGTGAAGCTTACACTGACTGTTGATGTTAGTGTGAAGCTTATACTGACTGGTACTATTAGAGTAAAGCTTATACTGACTGGTGCTGTTAGAGTGAAGCTTATACTGACTTGTACTGTTATGTGAATCTTATTCTGACTGGTGCTGTTAGTGTGAAGCTTATACTGAGTGTTGATGGTAGTGTGAATCTTATTCTGACTGGTGCTGTTAGTGTGAAGCTTATACTGACTGGTGTTATTAGTGTGCAGCTTATACTAACTTTAGCTGTTAGTGTGAAGCTTATACTGACTGGTACTGTTAAAGTGAAGCTAATACTGACTGGTATTGTTAATGTGAAGCTTATACTGATTAGTGCTGTTAGAGAGGAAGCTTATAGTGACTGATCATGTTAGTGTGATGCTTATAGTGACTGTTCATGTTAGTGTGATGCTTATACTGTCTGGTACTGTTAGTGTGAAGCTCATACTGACTGATGCTGTTAGTGTGAAGCTTATACTGACTGTTCCTGTTAGTGTCACGCTTATGCTGACAGGTAATGTCAGTGGGGCACTTAAACTGACAGGTGCTGTTAGTGTGAAGCTTATACTGACTGGTGATGTTAGTGTGAAACCTATACTGTTTGACACTGTTAGTGTGAAGCTTATACTGACAAGTACTGTTAGAGTGAAGCTTATACCGACTGAAGTTGTTAGTGTGAAGCTTATACTGACTGAAGTTGTTAGTGTGAAGCTTATACTGACTGGTCTTGTTAGTGTGAAGCTTATACTGCCTGGTACTGTAAGTGTAACGCTTATACTGACTAGTACTGTTAGAGTGAAGCTTATACCGACTGTTGGTGTTAGTGTGAAGCTTATACTTACTTGTGATATTAGTGTAAATCTTACACTGACTGGTGGTGTTAGTGTGAAGCTTATACTGACTGGTATTATTAGTGTGAAGCTTATACAGACTGGTGCTGTTAGTGTGAAGCTTATACAGACTGGTGCTGTTAGTGTGAAGCTTATACAGACTGGTGCTGTTAGTGTGAAGCTTATACAGACTGGTGCTGTTAGTGTGAAGCTTATACAGACTGGTGCTGTTAGTGTGAAGCTTATACAGACTGATGCTGTTAGTGTGAAGCTTATACAGACTGGTGCTGTTAATGTGAAGCTTATACAGACTGGTGCTGTTAGTGTGAAGCTTATACAGACTGGTGCTGTCAGTGTGAAGCTTATACTGACTGGTGCTGTTAGTGTGAAGCTTATACAGACTGGTGCTGTTAGTGTGAAGCTTATACAGACTGGTGCTGTTAGTGTGAAGCTTATACAGACTGGTGCTGTTTGTGTGAAGCTTATACAGACTGGTGCTGTTAGTGTGAAGCTTATACAGACTGGTGCTGTTAGTGTGAAGCTTATACAGACTGGTGCTGTCAGTGTGAAGCTTATACTGACTGGTGCTGTTAGTGTGAAGCTTATACAGACTGGTGCTGTTAGTGTGAAGCTTATACAGACTGGTGCTGTCAGTGTGAAGCTTATACTGACTGGTGCTGTTAGTGTGAAGCTTATACAGACTGGTGCTGTTAGTGTGAAGCTTATACAGACGGGTGAGGTTAGTGTGAAGCTTATACCGACTGGTGCTGTTAGTGTGAAGCTTATACTGACATGAACTGTTAAAGTCAAGCTTATGCTAACTGGTACTGTTAGTGTGAACCTTTTACTGACTGGTGCTGTTAGTGTGAAGCTAATACTGACTGGTGATGTTATTGTGAAGCTTATACTGACTGGTGCTGTTAGTGTGAAGCTAATACTGACTGCTGCTGTTAGAGTGAAGCTTACACTGATTGGTACTGTTAGTGTGAAGCTTATACTGACTGGTGCTGTTAGTATGAAGCTTATACTGACGGGTGATGTTAGTGTGACGCTTATACTGACTGGTGCTGTTAGTGTGAAGCTTATACTGACTGGTGCTGTTAGTGTGAAGCTTATACTGACTGGTGCTGTTAGTGTGAAGCTTATACAGACTGGTGCTGTTAGTGTGAAGCTTATACAGACTGGTGCTGTTAGTGTGAAGCTTATACTGACTGGTGCTGTTAGTGTGAAGCTTATACAGACTGGTGCTGTTAGTGTGAAGCTTATACAGACTGGTGCTGTTAGTGTGAAGCTTATACTGACTGGTGCTGTTAGTGTGAAGCTTATACTGACTGGTGCTGTTTGTCTGAAGCTTATACTGACTGGTGCTGTTTGTGTGAAGCTTATACTGACTGGTGCTGTTAGTGTGAAGCTTATACTGACTGGTGCTGTTAGTGTGAAGCTTATACTGACTGGTGCTGTTTGTGTGAAGCTTATACTGACTGGTGCTGTTAGTGTGAAGCTTATACTGACTGGTGCTGTTAGTGTGAAGCTTATACTGACTGGTGCTGTTTGTGTGAAGCTTATACTGACTGGTGCTGTTTGTGTGAAGCTTATACTGACTGGTGGTGGTAGAGTGAAGCTTATGCTGACTGGTGCTGTTAGTGTGAAGGTTATACTGACTGGTACTGATAGTGTGAAGCTTTTACTGACTGATGATGGTAGTGTGAAGCTTATACTGACTGGTGCTGTTAGTGTGAAGCTTATACTGACTGGTGCTGTTAGTGTGAAGCTTATACTGACTGGTGCTGTTAGTGTGAAGCTTATACTGACTGGTGCTGTTAGTGTGAAGCTTATACTGACTGGTGCTGTTAGTGTGAAGCTGGTACTACTGACTGGTGCTGTTAGTGTGAAGCTTATACTGACTGGTGCTGTTAGTTTGAAGCTTATAATGGCTGGATCTGTTAGTGTTAAGCTTATACTCACTGGTACTGTTAGTGTGAAGCTTATACTGACTGGTACAGTTAGTGTGAAGCTTATACTGACTGGTACAGTTAGTGTGAAGCTTGAAGCTTATACTGACTGGTACAGTTAGTGTGAAGCTTATACTGACTGGACTGAAGTGACTGTTAGTGTGAAGCTTATACTGACTGGTACAGTTAGTGTGAAGCTTATACTGACTGGTACAGTTAGTGTGAAGCTTATACTGACTGGTACAGTTAGTGTGAAGCTTATACTGACTGGTACAGTTAGTGTGAAGCTTATACTGACTGGTACAGTTAGTGTGAAGCTTATACTGACTGGTACAGTTAGTGTGAAGCTTATACTGACTGGTACAGTTAGTGTGAAGCTTTATACTGGTACTGGTACAGTTAGTGTGAAGCTTATACTGACTGGTACAGTTAGTGTGAAGCTTATACTGACTGGTACAGTTAGTGTGAAGCTTATACTGACTGGTACAGTTAGTGTGAAGCTTATACTGACTGGTACAGTTAGTGTGAAGCTTATACTGACTGGTGCTGTTAGTGTGAAGCTTATACAGACTGGTGCTGTTAGTGTGAAGCTTATACAGACTGGTGCTGTTAGTGTGAAGCTTATACTGACTGGTGCTGTTAGTGTGAAGCTTATACAGACTGGTGCTGTTAGTGTGAAGCTTATACTGACTGGTGCTGTTAGTGTGAAGCTTATACTGACTGGTGCTGTTAGTGTGAAGCTTATACAGACTGGTGCTGTCAGTGTGAAGCTTATACTGACTGGTGCTGTTAGTGTGAAGCTTATACAGACTGGTGCTGTTAGTGTGAAGCTTATACAGACTGGTGCTGTTAGTGTGAAGCTTATACAGACTGGTGCTGTTAGTGTGAAGCTTATACTGACTGGTGCTGTTAGAGTGAAGCTTATACTGACTGGTACAGTTAGTGTGAAGCTTATACTGACTGGTGCTGTAAGTGTGAAGCTTATACTGACTGGTGCTGTTAGAGTGAAGCTTATACTGACTGGTGCTGTTAGTGTGAAGCTTATACTGACTGGTGCTGTTAGAGTGAAGCTTATACTGACTGGTGCTGTTAGTGTGAAGCTTATACTGACTGGTGCTGTTAGTGTGAAGCTTATACTGACTGGTGCTGTTAGAGTGAAGCTTATACTGACTGGTGCTGTTAGTGTGAAGCTTATACTGAAGCTTATACAGACTGGTGCTGTTAGTGTGAAGCTTATACTGACTGGTGCTGTTAGTGTGAAGCTTATACTGACTGGTGCTGTTAGTGTGAAGCTTATACAGACTGGTGACTGGTGCTGTTAGTGTGAAGCTTATACTGACTGGTGCTGTTAGTGTGAAGCTTATACAGACTGGTGCTGTTAGTGTGAAGCTTATACAGACTGGTGCTGTCAGTGTGAAGCTTATACTGACTGGTGCTGTTAGTGTGAAGCTTATACAGACTGGTGCTGTTAGTGTGAAGCTTATACAGACTGGTGCTGTTAGTGTGAAGCTTATACAGACTGGTGCTGTTAGTGTGAAGCTTATACTGACTGGTGCTGTTAGTGTGAAGCTTATACTGACTGGTGCTGTTAGTGTGAAGCTTATACTGACTGGTGCTGTTAGTGTGAAGCTTATACTGACTGGTGCTGTTAGTGTGAAGCTTATACTGACTGGTGCTGTTATTGTGAAGCTTATACTGACTGGTACAGTTAGTGTGAAGCTTATACTGACTGGTGCTGTTAGAGTGAAGCTTATACTGACTGGTACAGTTAGTGTGAAGCTTATACTGACTGATGATGGTAGTGTGAAGCTTATGCTGAATGGTGATGTTGTTGTTAAGCTTATACTGACTAGTGCTGTTAGTGTGAAGCGTTTACTGACTGGTGATATTCGTGTGAAGCTTAAACTGACTGGTGCTGTTAGAGTGAAGCTTATACTGACTGGTATTGTTAGTGTGAAGCTTATACTGACTGGTGCTGTTATTGTGAAGCTTATACTGACTGGTGCTGTTAGCGTGAGGCTTATAGTGATAGTGATTGGTGCTGTTAATGTGAAGCTTATACTGATTAGTGCTGTTTGTGTGTGAAGCTTATATTAACTGTTCATGTTAGAGTGATGCTTACACTGATTGGTACTGTTAGTGTGAAGCTTATACTGACTGGTGCTGTTAGTGTGAAGCTTATACTGACTGGTGCTGTTAGTGTGAAGCTTATACTGACTGGTGCTGTTAGTGTGAAGCTTATACTGACTGGTACAGTTAGTGTGAAGCTTATACTGACTGGTACAGTTAGTGTGAAGCTTATACTGACTGGTGCTGTTAGTGTGAAGCTTATACTGACTGGTACAGTTAGTGTAAAGCTTATACTTACTGGTACAGTTAGTGTGAAGCTTATACTGACTGGTGCTGTTAGTGTGAAGCTTATACTGACGGGTACAGTTAGTGTGAAGCTTATACTGACTGGTACAGTTAGTGTGAAGCTTATACTGACTGGTACAGTTAGTGTGAAGCTTATACTGACTGGTACAGTTAGTGTGAAGCTTATACTGACTGGTACAGTTAGTGTGAAGCTTATACTGACTGGTACAGTTAGTGTGAAGCTTATACTGACTGGTACAGTTAGTGTGAAGCTTATACTGACTGGTACAGTTAGTGTGAAGCTTATACTGACTGGTACAGTTAGTGTGAAGCTTATACTGACTGGTACAGTTAGTGTGAAGCTTATACTGACTGGTACAGTTAGTGTGAAGCTTATACTGACTGGTACAGTTAGTGTGAAGCTTATACTGACTGGTACAGTTAGTGTGAAGCTTATACTGACTGGTACAGTTAGTGTGAAGCTTATACTGACTGGTACAGTTAGTGTGAAGCTTATACTGACTGGTACAGTTAGTGTGAAGCTTATACTGACTGGTACAGTTAGTGTGAAGCTTATACTGACTGGTGCTGTTAGTGTGAAGCTTATACTGACTGGTACAGTTAGTGTGAAGCTTATACTGACTGGTACAGTTAGTGTGAAGCTTATACTGACTGGCACAGTTAGTGTGAAGCTTATACTGACTGGTACAGTTAGTGTGAAGCTTATACTGACTGGTACAGTTAGTGGGAAGCTTATACTGACTGGTACAGTTAGTGTGAAGCTTATACTGACTGGTACAGTTTGTGTGAAGCTTATACTGACTGGTACAGTTAGTGTGAAGCTTATACTGACTGGTACAGTTAGTGTGAAGCTTATACTGACTGGTGCTGTTAGTGTGAAGCTTATACTGACTGGTGCTGTTAGTGTGAAGCTTATACTGACTGGTGCTGTTAGTGTGAAGCTTATACAGACTGGTGCTGTTAGTGTGAAGCTTATACTGACTGGTACAGTTAGTGTGAATAAATAATGGAGAAAGTCATCGACAACAAAAGATTAGACATCAGCGAACCTCTTCATATCAACTCTTCTGTACCTGCACCTTACTCTACTGAAACCTGCACCTTAGCCTACTGTACCTGCACCTTACTCTACTGTACCTGCACCTTAGCCTACTGTACCTGCACCTTACTCTACTGTACCTGCACCTTACTCTACTGTACCTGCACCTTACTCTACTGTACCTATACCTTACTCTACTGCACCTGCACCTTACTCTACTGTACCTGCACCTTACTCTACTGTACCTGTACCTTACTCTACTGTACCTGCACCTTACTCTACTGTACCTGCACCTTAGCCTACTGTACCTGCACCTTACTCTACTGTACCTGCACCTTACTCTACTGTACCTGCACCTTACTCTACTGAAACCTGCACCTTAGCCTACTGTACCTGCACCTTACTCTACTGTACCTGCACCTTAGCCTACTGTACCTGCACCTTACTCTACTGTACCTGCACCTTACTCTACTGTACCTGCACCTTACTCTACTGATACCTGCACCTTACTCTACTGTACCTGTACCTTACTCTACTGTACCTGCACCTTACTCTACTCTAACTGTACCTTACTCTACTGTACCTGTACCTTACTCTACTGTACCTGTACCTTACTCTACTGTACCTGTACCTTACTCTACTGTACCTGCACCTCACTCTACTGTACCTGTACCTTACTCTACTGTACCTGTATCTTACTCCACTGTACCTGCACCTTACTCTACTGTACCTGTACCTTACTCTACTGTACCTGTACCTTACTCTACTGTACCTGCACCTTACTCTACTGTACCTGTACCTTACTCTACTGTACCTGCACCTTACTCTACTGTACCTGCACCTTACTCTACTGTACCTGTACCTTACTCTACTGTACCTGTACCTTACTCTACTGTACCTGCACCTTACTCTACTGTACCTGTACCTTACTCTACTGTACATGCACCTTACTCTACTGTAACTGTACCTTACTCTACTGTACCTGCACCTTACTCTACTGCACCTGCACCTTACTCTACTGTACCTGCACCTTACTCTACTGTACCTGTACCTTACTCTACTGTACCTGCACCTTACTCTACTGTACCTGCACCTTACTCTACTGCACCTGCACCTTACTCTACTGTATCTGTACCTTACTCTACTGTACCTGCACCTTACTCTACTGTACCTGCACCTTACTCTACTGTACCTGCACCTTACTCTACTGTACCTGTACCTTACTCTACTGTACCTGCACCTTACTCTACTGCACCTGTACCTTACTCTACTGTACCTGTACCTTACTCTACTGTACCTGTACCTTACTCTACTGTACCTGTACCTTACTCTACTGTACCTGCACCTTACTCTACTGTACCTGCACCTTACTCTACTGTACCTGCACCTTACTCTACTGTACCTGTACCTTACTCTACTGTACCTGCACCTTACTCTACTTTACCTGTACCTTACTCTACTGTACTTGCACCTTACTCTACTGTACCTGCACCTTACTCTACTGTACCTGTATCTTACTCTACTGCACCTGCACCTTACTCTACTGTACCTGCACCTTACTCTACTGTATCTGTACCTTACTCTACTGTACCTGCACCTTACTCTACTGTACCTGCACCTTACTCTACTGCACCTGCACCTTACTCTACTGTACCTGTACCTTACTCTACTGTACCTGCACCTTACTCTACTGTACCTGTACCTTACTCTACTGTACCTGCACCTTACTCTACTGTACCTGTACCTTACTCTACTGTACCTGCACCTTACTCTACTGTACCTGTACCTTACTCTACTGTACCTGTACCTTACTCTACTGTACCTGTACCTTACTCTACTGTACCTGTACCTTACTCTACTGTACCTGTACCTTACTCTACTGTACCTGCACCTTACTCTACTGTACCTGTACCTTACTCTACTGTACCTGTACCTTACTCTACTGTACCTGTACCTTACTCTACTGTACCTGCACCTTACTCTACTTTACCTGTACCTTACTCTACTGTACTTGCACCTTACTCTACTGTACCTGCACCTTACTCTACTGTACCTGTATCTTACTCTACTGCACCTGCACCTTACTCTACTGTACCTGTACCTTACTCTACTGCACCTGCACCTTACTCAACTGTACTTGCACCTTGCTCTACTGTACCTGCACCTTACTCTACTGTACCTGTACCTTACTCTACTGTACCTGCACCTTTCTCTACTGCACCTGCACCTTACTCTACTGTACCTGTACCTTACTCTACTGTACCTGCACCTTAGTCTACTGTACCTGTACCTTACTCTACTGTACCTGCACCTTACTCTACTATACCTGTACCTTACTCTAGTGTACCTGTACCTTACTCTACTGTACCTGCACCTTACTCTACTGTACCTGTACCTTACTCTACTGTACCTGCACCTTACTCTACTGTACCTGTACCTTACTCTACTGTACCTGCCCCTTATTCTACTGCACCTGCACCTTACTCTACTGTACCTGTACCTTACTCTACTGTACCTGCACCTTACTCTACTGCACCTGCACCTTACTCTACTGTATCTGTACCTTACTCTACTGTACCTGCACCTTACTCTACTGTACCTGTACCTTACTCTACTGTACCTGCACCTTACTCTACTGTACCTGCACCTTACTCTACTGCACCTGCACCTTACTCTACTGTATCTGTACCTTACTCTACTGTACCTGCACCTTACTCTACTGTACCTGTACCTTACTCTACTGCACCTGCACCTTATTCTACTGTACCTGCACCTTACTCTTCTGTACCTGCACCTTACTCTACTGTACCTGTACCTTACTCTACTGTACCTGTACCTTACTCTACTGTACCTGCACCTTACTCTACTGTACCTGCACCTTACTCTACTGTACCTGCACCTTACTCTACTGTACCTGTACCTTACTCTACTGTACCTGCACCTTACTCTACTGTACCTGTACCTTACTCTACTGTACCTGTACCTTACTCTACTGTACCTGTACCTTACTCTACTGTACCTGTACCTTACTCTACTGTACCTGTACCATCTCCCGCTCACTTGTAACCACTTCACCTCGGCCACTCAGAATGTTGACAGCAACAAGGAAATGCTTCCATTGTTTCAAGGTTAAATGTAAAGATGGTGTTTATAGAGTTAATTTTTCGGCTTCCTCTCAAAATGAAGAACGTGAGATCTGAGCCTTTTGTCTCATATTAAATAACACCATCCCTCACCTTCAAGGACCATGCGTCACCTTCAAGGACCATCCGTCACCATCAAGTACCATCCGTCACCATCAAGAACCATCCGTCACCTTCAAGGACCATCCGTCACCATCAAATAACAGTCGTCACAATCAAGCACCATCCGTCTTCATCAATGACCATCTATCACCATGAATCACCATCTATCACCATGAATCACCATCACCATCAATCACCATCAAACATCATGTTTCACCATCAAACACAACCATCACCATCAAACACAACCATCACAACCAAACACAACCACACACAACCATCACCATCAATCACCTTCCCCACCATCAATCACCATCAAACATCATGTTTCACCATCAAACACAACCATCACCATCAAACACAACCATCACAACCAAACAACCACACACAACCATCACCATCAAACACCACCAATCACCATCAAACACTACCAATCACCATCAAACACCACCAATCATCATCAAACATTACCAATCACCATCAAACACACCCAATCACCATCAAACACCACCAATCACCATCAAACACACCCAACCACCATCAAACACCACCAATCACCATCAAACACTACCAATCACCATCAAATACCACTAATCACCATCAAACACCACCAATCACCATCAAATACCACCAATCACCATCAAACACCACCAATCACCATCAAACACCACCAATCATCATCAAATACCACCAATCAGCATCAAACACCACCAATCACCATCAAATACCACCAATCACCATCAAATACCACCAATCACCATCAAACACCACCAATCACCATCAAACACCACCAATCACCATCAAATACCACCAATCACCATCAAACACCACCAATCATCATCAAATACCACCAATCACAATCAAACACCACCAATCACCATCAAATACCACCAATCACTATCAAATACCACCAATCACCATCAAACACCACCAATCACCATCAAACACCACCAATCACAATCAAACACCACCAATCACCTTCAAACATTGGATTCTCTCGTAATGCAACACTGGAAATCAATTTGATCAATTTCATGTAAGAGACTCCGTATCAAAGTCAGAACAGGGGTCCCATTTTAGAGTAGGGAAATCTCCGTGTTATCTACCTCCCCTTCAATGTAAGGTAAGACTGGCCTCCTCTACCTTGACACTGGACCACACTGAGACTCGCCTCACTCCCTCTTCTCATAATGCTTTACATTCAGTGTAAGTTTACATTGAGTTTACATTGGGGATAATTCTCCAGAACAAGGATACCTCTGCTCTGGAGTCAGTGTTACACCCTGGTGCCTGTCAACGGTGTTCTTGAGTCAGTGTTACACCCTGGTGCCTGTCAACGGTGTTCTAGAGTCAGTATTACACCCTGGTGCCTGTCAACGGTGTTCTAGAGTCAGTGTTACACCCTGGCGCCTGTCAACGGTGTTCTAGAGTCAGTATTACACCCTGGTGCCTGTCAACGGTGTTCTAGAGTCAGTGTTACACCCTGGCGCCTGTCAACGGTGTTCTAGAGTCAGTATTACACCCTGGTGCCTGTCAACGGTGTTCTAGAGTCAGTGTTACACCCTGGCGCCTGTCAACGGTGTTCTAGAGTCTGTATTACACCCTGGTGCCTGTCAACGGTGTTCTAGAGTCAGTGTTACACCCTGGCGCCTGTCAACGGTGTTCTAGAGTCAGTATTACACCCTGGTGCCTGTCAACGATGTTGTAGAGTAAGTGTTACACCCTGGCGCCTGTCAACGGTGTTCTAGAGTCAGTATTACACCCTGGCGCCTGTCAACGGTGTTCTAGAGTAAGTGTTACACCCTGGTGCCTGTCAACGGTGTTCTAGAGTCAGTGTTACACCCTGGCGCCTGTCAACGGTGTTCTAGAGTAAGTGTTACACCCTGGTGCCTGTCAACGGTGTTCTAGAGTCAGTATTACACCCTGGCGCCTGTCAACGGTGTTCTAGAGTCAGTGTTACACTCTGGCGCCTGTCAACGGTGTTCTAGAGTAAGTGTTACACCCTGGCGCCTGTAAACGGTGTTCTAGAGTAAGTGTTACACCCTGGTGCCTGTCAACGGTGTTCTAGAGTCAGTATTACACCCTGGTGCCTGTCAACGCTGTTCTAGAGTCAGTGTTACACGCTGGTGCCTGTCAACGGTGTTCTAGAGTCAGTATTACACGCTGGTGCCTGTCAACGGTGTTCTAGAGTCAGTATTACACCCTGGTGCCTGTCAACGGTGTTCTAGAGTCAGTATTACACCCTGGTGCCTGTCAACGGTGTTCTAGAGTCAGTGTTACACCCTGGTGCCTGTCAACGGTGTTCTAGAGTCAGTATTACACCCTGGTGCCTGTCAACGGTGTTCTAGAGTCAGTGTTACACCCTGGCGCCTGTCAACGGTGTTCTAGAGTCAGTATTACACCCTGGTGCCTGTCAACGGTGTTCTAGAGTCAGTGTTACACCCTGGCGCCTGTCAACGGTGTTCTAGAGTCAGTATTACACCCTGGTGCCTGTCAACGGTGTTCTAGAGTCAGTGTTACACCCTGGCGCCTGTCAACGGTGTTCTAGAGTCAGTATTACACCCTGGTGCCTGTCAACGGTGTTCTAGAGTCAGTGTTACACCCTGGCGCCTGTCAACGGTGTTCTAGAGTCAGTATTACACCCTGGTGCCTGTCAACGGTGTTGTAGAGTAAGTGTTACACCCTGGCGCCTGTCAACGGTGTTCTAGAGTCAGTATTACACCCTGGCGCCTGTCAACGGTGTTCTAGAGTAAGTGTTACACCCTGGTGCCTGTCAACGGTGTTCTAGAGTCAGTGTTACACCCTGGCGCCTGTCAACGGTGTTCTAGAGTAAGTGTTACACCCTGGTGCCTGTCAACGGTGTTCTAGAGTCAGTATTACACCCTGGCGCCTGTCAACGGTGTTCTAGAGTCAGTGTTACACTCTGGCGCCTGTCAACGGTGTTCTAGAGTAAGTGTTACACCCTGGCGCCTGTAAACGGTGTTCTAGAGTAAGTGTTACACCCTGGTGCCTGTCAACGGTGTTCTAGAGTCAGTATTACACCCTGGTGCCTGTCAACGCTGTTCTAGAGTCAGTGTTACACGCTGGTGCCTGTCAACGGTGTTCTAGAGTCAGTATTACACGCTGGTGCCTGTCAACGGTGTTCTAGAGTCAGTATTACACCCTGGTGCCTGTCAACGGTGTTCTAGAGTCAGTATTACACCCTGGTGCCTGTCAACGGTGTTCTAGAGTCAGTGTTACACCCTGGTGCCTGTCAACGGTGTTCTAGAGTCAGTATTACACCCTGGTGCCTGTCAACGGTGTTCTAGAGTCAGTGTTACACCCTGGCGCCTGTCAACGGTGTTCTAGAGTAAGTGTTACACCCTGGTGCCTGTCAACGGTGTTCTAGAGTCAGTATTACACCCTGGTGCCTGTCAACGGTGTTCTAGAGTCAGTATTACACCCTGGTGCCTGTCAACGGTGTTCTAGAGTCAGTGTTACACCCTGGCGCCTGTCAACGGTGTTCTAGAGTAAGTGTTACACCCTGGTGCCTGTCAACGGTGTTCTAGAGTCAGTGTTACACCCTGGCGCCTGTCAACGGTGTTCTAGAGTCAGTGTTACACCCTGGCGCCTGTCAACGGTGTTCTAGAGTAAGTTTTACACCCTGGTGCCTGTCAACGGTGTTCTAGAGTAAGTGTTACACCCTGGTGCCTGTCAACGGTGTTCTAGAGTCAGTGTTACACCCTGGCGCCTGTCAACGGTGTTCTAGAGTCAGTGTTACACCCTGGCGCCTGTCAACGGTGTTCTAGAGTAAGTGTTACACCCTGGCGCCTGTCAACGGTGTTCTAGAGTCAGTGTTACACCCTGGCGCCTGTCAACGGTGTTCTAGAGTAAGTGTTACACCCTGGCGCCTGTCAACGGTGTTCTAGAGTCAGTGTTACACCCTGGCGCCTGTCAACGGTGTTCTAGAGTCAGTGTTACACCCTGGTGCCTGTCAACGGTGTTCTAGAGTAAGTGTTACACCCTGGTGCCTGTCAACGGTGTTCTAGAGTCAGTGTTACACCCTGGTGCCTGTCAACGGTGTTCTAGAGTAAGTGTTACACCCTGGCGCCTGTCAACGGTGTTCTAGAGTCAGTGTTACACCCTGGCGCCTGTCAACGGTGTTCTAGAGTCAGTGTTACACCCTGGTGCCTGTCAACGGTGTTCTAGAGTAAGTGTTACACCCTGGTGCCTGTCAACGGTGTTCTAGAGTCAGTATTACACCCTGGTGCCTGTCAACGGTGTTCTAGAGTAAGTGTTACACCCTGGCGCCTGTCAACGGTGTTCTAGAGTCAGTGTTACACCCTGGCGCCTGTCAACGGTGTTCTAGAGTAAGTGTTACACCCTGGCGCCTGTCAACGGTGTTCTAGAGTAAGTGTTACACCCTGGCGCCTGTCAACGGTGTTCTAGAGTAAGTGTTACACCCTGGTGCCTGTCAACGGTGTTCTAGAGTAAGTGTTACACCCTGGTGCCTGTCAACGGTGTTCTAGAGTCAGTGATTAGACTATAGATCCAGCCTGCAGCTCCTAAGGGTTGCCATAACACACAGCTCCAGAGCCAGGCTCCAGCTGCCGGGGTTGCCATAACATACAGCTCCAGAGCCAGGCTCCAGCTGCCGGGGTTGCCATAACACACAGCTCCAGAGCCAGGCTCCAGCTGCCGGGGTTGCCATAACACGCAGCTCCAGAGCCAGGCTCCAGCTGCCGGAGTTGTCATAACACGCAGCTCCAGAGCCAGGCTCCAGCTGCCGGGGTTGCCATAACACAGCTCCAGAGCCAGGCTCCAGCTGCCGGGGTTGCCATAACACAGCTCCAGAGCCAGGCTCCAGCTGCCGGGGTTGCCATAACACAGCTCCAGAGCCAGACTCCAGCTGCCGGGGTTGCCATAACACAGCTCCAGAGCCAGGCTCCAGCTGCCGGGGTTGCCATAACACAGCTCCAGAGCCAGGCTCCAGCTGCCGGGGTTGCCATAATACAGCTCCAGAGCCAGGCTCCAGCTGCCGGGGTTGCCATAACACAGCTCCAGAGCCAGGCTCCAGCTGCCGGGGTTGCCATAACACAGCTCCAGAGCCAGGCTCCAGCTGCCGGGGTTGCCATAACACAGCTCCAGAGCCAGGCTCCAGCTGCCGGGGTTGCCATAACACAGCTCCAGAGCCAGGCTCCAGCTGCCGGGGTTGCCATAACACAGCTCCAGAGCCAGGCTCCAGCTGCCGGGGTTGCCATAACACACAGCTCCAGAGCCAGGCTCCAGCTGCCGGGGTTGCCATAACACACAGGGATACCCGCCTCCCTCGACCCTGTACATCGCGCCATAGCACATTATTCTCCCGTGGACCAGAACGCAGACAAATTAACCAATAAAATTTTACGAGGTAAATCGCAGAGGCTCTGACTCAGCCCCCCTGCCTGCCCCTGAACCCCTACACGTCCAACACCCGCCCCCCTACACGTCCAACACCCGCCCCCCTACACGTCCAACACCCGCCCCCCTACACGTCCAACACCCGCCCCCCTACACGTCCAACACCCGCCCCCCTACACGTCCAACACCCGCCCCCCTACACGTCCAACACCCGCCCCCCTACACGTCCAACACCCGCCCCCCTACACGTCCAACACCCGCCCCCCTACACGTCCAACACCCGCCCCCCTACACGTCCAACACCCGCCCCCCTACACGTCCAACACCCGCCCCCCTACACGTCCAACACCCGCCCCCCTACACGTCCAACACCCGCCCCCCTACACGTCCAACACCCGCCCCCCTACACGTCCAACACCCGCCCCCCTACACGTCCAACACCCGCCCCCTACACGTCCAACACCCGCCCCCCCCCCCTACACGTCCAACACCCGCCCCCTACACGTCCAACACCCGCCCCCCTACACGTCCAACACCCGCCCCCTACACGTCCAACACCCGCCCCCTACACGTCCAACACCCGCCCCCCCTACACGTCCAACACCCGCCCCCTACACGTCTAACACCCGCCCCCCTACACGTCCAACACCCGCCCCCCTACACGTCCAACACCCGCCCCCTACACGTCCAACACCCGCCCCCCCCTACACGTCCAACACCCGCCCCCCTACACGTCCAACATCCGCCCCCCCCCCTACACGTCCAACACCCGCCCCTACACGTCCAACATCCGCCCCCCCCTACACGTCCAACACCCGCCCCTACACGTCCAACACCCGCCCCCAACAAGTCCAACACCCGCCCCCTACACGTCCAACACCCGCCCCCTACACGTCCAACACCCCCCCTACACGTCCAACACCCGCCCCCCTACACGTCCAACACCCGCCCCCTACACGTCCAACACCCGCCCCCTACACGTCCAACACCCGCCCCCCAACACGTCCAACACCCGCCCCCCTACACGTCCAACACCCGCTCCCCCAACACGTCCAACACCCGCCCCCTACACGTCCAACACCCGCCCCCCAACACGTCCAACACCCGCCCCCTACACGTCCAACAACGGCCCCCCTACACGTCCAACAACGGCCCCCCAACACGTCCAACACCCGCCCCCTACACGTCCAACACCCGCTCCCCCTACACGTCCAACACCCGCCCCCCCTACACGTCCAACACCCGCTCTCCCTACACGTCCAACACCCGCCCCCTACACGTCCAACACCCGCTCTCCCTACACGTCCAACACCCGCTCTCCCTACACGTCCAACACCCGCCCCCTACACGTCCAACACCCGCTCTCCCTACACGTCCAACACCCGCCCCCCCCTACACTTCCTCCCTCTTCCTTCCATCTACAAAATAATCACGTCAAGGAGATAGAGTTCCATATGATGCACAGTTGCTGAGGTTTACATCTTTCTATGGGTACCTTTGCTGCAAGTTTACAGTGGTATCCTTGTATACTGACCCTGGTGATGACTGCACCCGGTATGTTGAAAAGTTGTTAACAAATAGAAATAAACATATTAATATCTGGCGCGCTATTTCCATTCAGCTAATGAACTGGTTTACCGATAAGGAAATATATGGTTTTTTCCCCCTTGAACATACTCCCCCCCCCCCCGTGAAACCATGACCCCAGGTCCAACCGTCTCAGCTGACCGTCAACATTTCAACAACAAAACCTTCCAGGTCAACACTGGCGACCTGGCCAACACTGGCGCGGCAATTTTTGTCAGTTAGAAATCTGCCACACAAACGTCTAGATCGTTTCCAGGTGGGATGTGAACACTGGAAGGTGCTCCCAGCCGTCAAGACGACCTTGGCCGGCTTCCCGTGGCCGACGTCTCGATGCTCGTCAGAGGAACAGACCTGCGTCTTCCCCGGCAGATGTAAACGCCACCCAGCCCCGGGGCGTGGGAGGCAGGAGAAGCTGTACACAATATGATAAGGAACAGACACCTCAGCCCCGTGGGCCCAGCCATCCCAGTGTATGTTAGGTCACAGGACATAATAATATCAAACCAACCCGTCCTCTAAAAAATAACGTCGCTTTTCGCTCGTATGCGCGCTATGGCCAAAAATGGACGTAATTTGAAATGAAATCGGCTCACGAAAGTGAAGTACTGTCCCGTTTTCTCTTTGAGTCCTCCGGCTTACTAGGAAAGGTTGAGAGAGGAAATTTTCAATTAACGGTTTTCATAACGTTTTGAAACTTTATGAGAATTTCCGTCAAACAACGTCCACTTAATCGACTTCCACATAGCAAGAGGCCAAGCAAGCACAAGCGACCACCGTCCAATAATGTAACGACTATCAACGACCCAATTCAGAAGCCACCACCTCCAAGACTCCAATATACAAACATGGTCTGGGAGGTTTTAAAGGCCAAGGCAGCACAGGTAATCATAAGCCTTAGAGGAAGGAAACATCAAGGTTTATATACCTCATTATATATAGCGAAGACACCATAGAAAAGTGTGTGATGGAACACGTCGACACCACCTTCCCCCAGACACTGTGGCTGGTGGTGACACCCCCACACCCCCAGACACTGTGGCTGGTGGTGACACCCCCACACCCCCAGACACTGTGGCTGGTGGTGACACTCCCACACACACACACACCCAGACACTGTGGCTGGTGGTGACACTCCCACACACACCCCCAGACAATGTGGCTGGTGGTGACACTCCCACACACACCCAGACACTGTGGCTGGTGGTGACACTCCCACACACACCCCCAGACACTGTGGCTGGTGGTGACACTCCCACACACACCCCCAGACACTGTGACTGGTGGTGACACCCCACACACACACCCCCAGACACTGTGGCTGGTGGTGACACTCCCACACACACACACCCCCAGACACTGTGACTGGTGGTGACACTCCCACACACACCCCCAGACACTTGGCTGGTGGTGACACCCCACACACACACACCCAGACACTGTGGCTGGTGGTGACACTCCCACACACACACACACCCAGACACTGTGGCTGGTGGTGACACTCCCACACACACCCCCAGACACTGTGGCTGGTGGTGACACTCCCACACACACACACCCCCTGACACTGTGACTGGTGGTGACACCCCACACACACCCCCAGACACTGTGGCTGGTGGTGACACTTCCACACACACCCCCAGACACTGTGGCTGGTGGTGACACCCCACACACACACCCCCAGACACTGTGGCTGGTGGTGACACTCCCACACACACACCCAGACACTGTGGCTGGTGGTGACACTCCCACACACACCCAGACACTGTGGCTGGTGGTGACACACACACACACACACCCAGACACTGTGGCTGGTGGTGACACTCCCACACACACCCCCAGACACTGTGGCTGGTGGTGACACACACACACACACACCCAGACACTGTGGCTGGAGGTGACACTCCCACACACACCCAGACACTGTGGCTGGTGGTGACACTCCCACACACACACCCAGACACTGTGGCTGGTGGTGACACTCCCACACACACCCAGACACTGTGGCTGGTGGTGACACTCCCACACACACCCTAGACACTGTGGCTGGTGGTGACACTCCCACACACACACCCCCAGACACTGTGGCTGGTGGTGACACTCCCACACACACACCCAGACACTGTGGCTGGTGGTGACACTCCCACACACACCCCCAGACACTGTGGCTGGTGGTGACACTCCCACACACACACCCAGACACTGTGGCTGGTGGTGACACTCCCACACACACCCAGACACTGTGGCTGGTGGTGACACACACACACACACATCCCCAGACACTGTGGCTGGTGGTGACACACACACACACACACACCCAGACACTGTGGCTGGTGGTGACACTCCCACACACCCCCAGACACTGTGGCTGGTGGTGACACTCCCACACACACACACCCAGACACTGTGGCTGGTGGTGACACTCCCACACACACCCCCACACACTGTGGCTGGTGGTGACACTCCCACACACACCCCCAGACACTGTGGCTGGTGGTGACACTCCCACACACACCCCCAGACACTGTGGCTGGTGGTGACACTCCCACACACACACCCAGACACTGTGGCTGGTGGTGACACTCCCACACACACACACCCCCAGACACTGTGGCTGGTGGTGACACTCCCACACACACACACCCAGACACTGTGGCTGGTGGTGACACCCCCACACACACCCCCAGACACTGTGGCTGGTGCTGACACTCCACACCCACACACCCCCCCAGACACTGTGGCTGGTGGTGACACTCCCACACACACACACACACCCAGACACTGTGGCTGGTGGTGACACTCCCACACACACACACACACCCAGACACTGTGGCTGGTGGTGACACTCCCACACACACCCCCAGACACTGTGGCTGGTGGTGACACTCCCACACACACACCCAGACACTGTGGCTGGTAGTGACACTCCCACACACACACCCAGACACTGTGGCTGGTGGTGACACTCCCACACACACACCCAGACACTGTGGCTGGTGGTGACACTCCCACACACACCCCCAGACACTGTGGCTGGTGGTGACACTCCCACACACACCCCCAGACACTGTGGCTGGTTGTGACACTCCCACACACACCCCCAGACACTGTGGCTGGTGGTGACACTCCCACACACACCCCCAGACACTGTGGCTGGTTGTGACACTCCCACACACACCCCCAGACACTGTGGCTGGTGGTGACACTCCCACACACACCCCCAGACACTGTGGCTGGTAGTGACACTCCCACACACACCCCCAGACACTGTGGCTGGTGGTGACACTCCCACACACCCCCAGACACTGTGACTGGTGGTGACACTCCCACACACACCCCCAGACACTGTGGCTGGTGGTGACACTCCCACACACACCCCCAGACACTGTGGCTGGTTGTGACACTCCCACACACACCCCCAGACACTGTGGCTGGTGGTGACACTCCCACACACACCCCCAGACACTGTGGCTGGTTGTGACACTCCCACACACACCCCCAGACACTGTGGCTGGTGGTGACACTCCCACACACACCCCCAGACACTGTGGCTGGTAGTGACACTCCCACACACACCCCCAGACACTGTGGCTGGTGGTGACACTCCCACACACCCCCAGACACTGTGACTGGTGGTGACACTCCCACACACACCCCCAGACACTGTGGCTGGTGGTGACACCCCACACACACACCCCCAGACATTGTGGCTGGTGGTGACACTCCCACACACACACACACCCAGACACTGTGGCTGGTGGTGACACTCCCACACACACCCCCAGACACTGGCTGGTGGTGACACTCCCACACACACACACACCCAGACACTGTGACTGGTGGTGACACCCCACACACACCCCCAGACACTGTGGCTGGTGGTGACACTTCCACACACACACCCAGACACTGTGGCTGGTGGTGACACCCCACACACACACCCCCAGACACTGTGGCTGGTGGTGACACTCCCACACACACACCCAGACACTGTGGCTGGTGGTGACACTCCCACACACACCCAGACACTGTGGCTGGTGGTGACACACACACACACACACCCAGACACTGTGGCTGGTGGTGACACTCCCACACACACCCCCAGACACTGTGGCTGGTGGTGACACACACACACACACCCCCAGACACTGTGGCTGGAGGTGACACTCCCACACACACCCAGACACTGTGGCTGGTGGTGACACTCCCACACACACACCCAGACACTGTGGCTGGTGGTGACACTCCCACACACACCCCCAGACACTGTGGCTGGTGGTGACACTCCCACACACACCCCCAGACACTGTGGCTGGTGGTGACACTCCCACACACACACCCCCAGACACTGTGGCTGGTGGTGACACTCCCACACACACACCCAGACACTGTGACTGGTGGTGACACTCCCACACACACCCCCAGACACAGTGGCTGGTGGTGACACTCCCCCACACACACACACCCAGACACTGTGGCTGGTGGTGACACTCCCACACACCCACACCCAGACACTGTGGCTGGTGGTGACACACACACACACACACACCCAGACACTGTGGCTGGTGGTGACACCCCCACACACACACACCCCCAGACACTGTGGCTGGTGGTGACACTCCCACACACACACCCCCAGAAACTGTGGCTGGTGGTGACACTCCCACACACACGCCCAGACACTGTGGCTGGTGGTGACACTCCCACACACACCCCCAGACACTGTGGCTGGTGGTGACACTCCCACACACACCCCCAGACACTGTGGCTGGTGGTGACACTCCCACACACACACCCCCAGACACTGTGGCTGGTGGTGACACTCGAACACACACACCCAGACACTGTGGCTGGTGGTGACACTCCCACACACACCCCCAGACACTGTGGCTGGTGGTGACACTCCCCCACACACACCCAGACACTGTGGCTGGTGGTGACACTCCCACACACACCCAGACACTGTGGCTGGTGGTGACACACACACACACACACACCCAGACACTGTGGCTGGTGGTGACACTCCCACACACACACACCCCAAGACACTGTGGCTGGTGGTGACACTCCCAAACACACACCCCCAGACACTGTGGCTGGTGGTGACACCCCCACACACACCCCCAGACACTGTGGCTGGTGCTGACACTCCCACACCCACACACCCCCCCAGACACTGTGGCTGGTGGTGACACTCCCACACCCACACACACCCCCAGACACTGTGGCTGGTGGTGACACTCCCACACACACACACACACACACCCAGACACTGTGGCTGGTGGTGACACTCCCACACACACCCCCAGACACTGTGGCTGGTGGTGACACTCCCACACACCCCCCCAGACACTGTGGCTGGTAGTGACACTCCCACACACACACCCAGACACTGTGGCTGGTGGTGACACTCCCACACACACACACACCCAGACACTGTGGCTGGGGGTGACACTCCCACACACACCCAGACACTGTGGCTGGTGGTGACACTCCCACACACACACACACACAGACACTGTGGCTGGTGGTGACACTCCCACACACACCCCCAGACACTGTGGCTGGTGGTGACACTCCCACACACACCCCCAGACACTGTGGCTGGTAGTGACACTCTCACACACACCCCCAGACACTGTGGCTGGTGGTGACACTCCCACACACACCCCCAGACACTGTGGCTGGTGGTGACACACCCACACACACCCCCAGACACTGTGGCTGGTGGTGACACTCCCACACACACACACACACACCCAGACACTGTGGCTGGTGGTGACACACCCACACACACACACACACACACACCCAGACAATGTGGCTGGTGGTGACACTCCCACACACACCCCCAGACACTCTGGCTGGTGGTGACACTCCCACACACACACACACACCCAGACACTGTGGCTGGTGGTGACACTCCCACACACACCCCCAGACACTGTGGCTGGTGGTGACACTCCCACACACACCCAGACACTGTGGCTGGTGGTGACACACACACACACACACACCCAGACACTGTGGCTGGTGGTGACACCCCCACACACACACACCCCAAGACACTGTGGCTGGTGGTGACACTCCCACACACACACACCCAGACACTGTGGCTGGTGGTGACACTCCCACACACACACCCAGACACTGTGGCTGGTGGTGACACTCCCACACACACCCCCAGACACTGTGGCTGGTGGTGACACTCCCACACACACCCCCAGACACTGTGGCTGGTGGTGACACTCCCACACACACACCCCCAGACACTGTGGCTGGTGGTGACACTCGAACACACACACCCAGACACTGTGGCTGCTGGTGACACTCCCACACACACCCCCAGACACTGTGGCTGGTGGTGACACTCCCCCACACACACCCAGACACTGTGGCTGGTGGTGACACTCCCACACACACCCAGACACTGTGGCTGGTGGTGACACACACACACACACATCCCCAGACACTGTGGCTGGTGGTGACACTCCCACACACACACACCCCAAGACACTGTGGCTGGTGGTGACACTCCCACACACACACCCCCAGACACTGTGGCTGGTGGTGACACCCCCACACACACCCCCAGACACTGTGGCTGGTGCTGACACTCCCACACCCACACACCCCCCCAGACACTGTGGCTGGTGGTGACACTCCCACACCCACACACACCCCCAGAAACTGTGGCTGGTGGTGACACTCCCACACACACACACACACACACCCAGACACTGTGGCTGGTGGTGACACTCCCACACACACCCCCAGACACTGTGGCTGGTGGTGACACTCCCACACACACCCCCAGACACTGTGGCTGGTAGTGACACTCCCACACACACACCCAGACACTGTGGCTGGTGGTGACACTCCCACACACACACCCAGACACTGTGGCTGGTGGTGACACTCCCACACACACCCCCAGACACTGTGGCTGGTGGTGACACTCCCACACACACCCCCAGACACTGTGGCTGGTTGTGACACTCCCACACACACCCCCAGACACTGTGGCTGGTGGTGACACTCCCACACACACCCCCAGACACTGTGGCTGGTAGTGACACTCTCACACACACCCCCAGACACTGTGGCTGGTGGTGACACTCCCACACACACACACCCAGACACTGTGGCTGGTGGTGACACACCCACACACACCCCCAGACACTGTGGCTGGTGGTGACACACACACACACACACACACACACCCAGACACTGTGGCTGGTGGTGACACTCCCACACACACACACACACACACACCCAGACACTGTGGCTGGTGGTGACACTCCCACACACACCCCCAGACACTGTGGCTGGTGGTGACACTCCCACACACACACACACACACACACCCAGACACTGTGGCTGGTGGTGACACTCCCACAGACACACACCCAGACACTGTGGCTGGTGGTGACACTCCCACACACCCCCAGACACTGTGGCTGGTAGTGACACTCCCACACACACACCCAGACACTGTGGCTGGTGGTGACACTCCCACACACACACCCAGACACTGTGGCTGGTGGTGACACTCCCACACACACCCCCACACACTGTGGCTGGTGGTGACACTCCCACACACACCCCCAGACACTGTGGCTGGTGGTGACACTCCCACACACACCCCCAGACACTGTGGCTGGTGGTGACACTCCCACACACACCCCCAGACACTGTGGCTGGTTGTGACACTCCCACACACACCCCCAGACACTGTGGCTGGTGGTGACACTCCCACACACACCCCCAGACACTGTGGCTGGTAGTGACACTCCCACACACACCCCCAGACACTGTGGCTGGTGGTGACACTCCCACACACCCCCAGACACTGTGACTGGTGGTGACACTCCCACACACACCCCCAGACACTGTGGCTGGTGGTGACACTCCCACACACACCCCCAGACACTGTGGCTGGTTGTGACACTCCCACACACACCCCCAGACACTGTGGCTGGTGGTGACACTCCCACACACACCCCCAGACACTGTGGCTGGTTGTGACACTCCCACACACACCCCCAGACACTGTGGCTGGTGGTGACACTCCCACACACACCCCCAGACACTGTGGCTGGTAGTGACACTCCCACACACACACCCCCAGACACTGTGGCTGGTAGTGACACCCACACACACCCCAGACACTGTGGCTGGTGGTGACACTCCCACACACCCCCAGACACTGTGACTGGTGGTGACACTCCCACACACACCCCCAGACACTGTGGCTGGTGGTGACACTCCCACACACACCCCCAGACACTGTGGCTGGTGGTGACACTCCCACACACACACACACCCAGACACTGTGGCTGGTGGTGACACTCCCACACACACCCCCAGACACTGTGGCTGGTGGTGACACTCCCACACACACACACACCCAGACACTGTGGCTGGTGGTTACACCCCACACACACCCCCAGACACTGTGGCTGGTGGTGACACTTCCACACACACACCCAGACACTGTGGCTGGTGGTGACACCCCACACACACACCCCCAGACACAGTGGCTGGTGGTGACACTCCCACACACACACCCAGACACTGTGGCTGGTGGTGACACTCCCACACACACCCAGACACTGTGGCTGGTGGTGACACACACACACACACACCCAGACACTGTGGCTGGTGGTGACACTCCCACACACACCCCCAGACACTGTGGCTGGTGGTGACACACACACACACACCCCCAGACACTGTGGCTGGTGGTGACACTCCCACACACACACCCCCAGACACTGTGGCTGGTGGTGACACTCCCACACACACCCCCAGACACTGTGACTGGTGGTGACACTCCCCCACACACACACACACCCAGACACTGTGGCTGGTGGTGACACTCCCACACACACACCCCCAGACACTGTGGCTGGTGGTGACACTCCCACACACACACCCAGACACTGTGGCTGGTGGTGACACTCCCACACACACCCCCAGACACTGTGGCTGGTGGTGACACTCCCACACACACACCCAGACACTGTGGCTGGTGGTGACACTCCCACACACACCCAGACACTGTGGCTGGTGGTGACACACACACACACACACCCAGACACTGTGGCTGGTGGTGACACTCCCACACACACACACCCCAAGACACTGTGGCTGGTGGTGACACTCCCACACACACACCCCAGACACTGTGGCTGGTGGTGACACTCCCACACACACCCCCACACACTGTGGCTGGTGGTGACACTCCCACACACACCCCCAGACACTGTGGCTGGTGGTGACACTCCCACACACACCCCCAGACACTGTGGCTGGTGGTGACACTCCCACACACACACACCCAGACACTGTGGCTGGTGGTGACACTCCCAAACACACACACCCAGACACTGTGGCTGGTGGTGACACCCCCCCCCACACACACACACACACACCCAGACACTGTGGCTGGTGGTGACACTCCCACACACCCCCAAACACTGTGGCTGGTGGTGACACACCCACACACCCCCAGACACTGTGGCTGGTGGTGACACACACACACACACACACCCAGACACTGTGGCTGGTGGTGACACTCCCACACACACACACCCCCAGACACTGTGGCTGGTGGTGACACTCCCACACACACACACCCAGACACTGTGGCTGGTGGTGACACCCCCACACACACCCCCAGACACTGTGGCTGGTGCTGACACTCCCACACCCACACACCCCCCCAGACACTGTGGCTGGTGGTGACACTCCCACACCCACACACACCCCCAGACACTGTGGCTGGTGGTGACACTCCCACACACACACACACACACACCCAGACACTGTGGCTGGTGGTGACACTCCCACACACACCCCCAGACACTGTGGCTGGTGGTGACACTCCCACACACACCCCCAGACACTGTGGCTGGTAGTGACACTCCCACACACACACCCAGACACTGTGGCTGGTGGTGACACTCCCACACACACCCCCACACACTGTGGCTGGTGGTGACACTCCCACACACACCCCCAGACACTGTGGCTGGTGGTGACACTCCCACACACACCCCCAGACACTGTGGCTGGTTGTGACACTCCCACACACACCCCCAGACACTGTGGCTGGTGGTGACACTCCCACACACACCCCCAGACACTGTGGCTGGTAGTGACACTCTCACACACACCCCCAGACACTGTGGCTGGTGGTGACACTCCCACACACACACACCCAGACACTGTGGCTGGTGGTGACACACCCACACACACCCCCAGACACTGTGGCTGGTGGTGACACTCCCACACACACACACACACACCCAGACACTCTGGCTGGTGGTGACACTCCCACACACACACACACACACACACCCAGACACTGTGGCTGGTGGTGACACTCCCACACACACCCCCAGACACTGTGGCTGGTGGTGACACTCCCACACACACCCCCAGACACTGTGGCTGGTGGTGACACTCCCACACACACACCCCCAGACACTGTGGCTGGTGGTGACACTCCCACACACACACACACCCAGACACTGTGGCTGGTGGTGACACACACACACACACACACCCCAGACACTGTGGCTGGTGGTGACACTCCCACACACACCCCCAGACACTGTGGCTGGTGGTGACACTCCCACACACACACCCCAGACACTGTGGCTGGTGGACACTCCCACACACACACACCCAGACACTGGTGGTGACACACACACACACCCAGACACTGTGGCTGGTGGTGACACTCCCACACACACCCCCAGACACTGTGGCTGGTGGTGACACACACACACACACACCCAGACACTGTGGCTGGTGGTGACACTCCCACACACACCCCCAGACACTGTGGCTGGTGGTGACACACACACACACACACACCCAGACACTGTGGCTGGTGGTGACACTCCCACACACACACCCCCAGACACTGTGGCTGGTGGTGACACTCCCACACACACACCCAGACACTGTGGCTGGTGGTGACACTCCCACACACACACACACCCAGACACTGTGGCTGGTGGTGACACTCCCACACACACCCCCAGACACTGTGGCTGGTGGTGACACTCCCACACACACACCCAGACACTGTGGCTGGTGGTGACACTCCCACACACACACCCAGACACTGTGGCTGGTGGTGACACACACCCCCACACACACACTCCCACCCAGACACTGTGGCTGGTGGTGACACACACACACACACACCCAGACACTGTGGCTGGTGGTGACACTCCCACACACACACACCCAAGACACTGTGGCTGGTGGTGACACTCCCACACACACCCCCAGACACTGTGGCTGGTGGTGACACTCCCACACACACCCAGACACTGTGGCTGGTGGTGACACTCCCACACACACCCCCAGACACTGTGGCTGGTGGTGACACTCCCACACACACCCCCAGACACTGTGGCTGGTGGTGACACTCCCACACACACACCCCCAGACACTGTGGCTGGTGGTGACACTCCCACACACACACCCAGACACTGTGGCTGGTGGTGACACTCCCACACACACCCCCAGACACTGTGGCTGGTGGTGACACTCCCCCACACACACCCAGACACTGTGGCTGGTGGTGACACTCCCACACACACCCAGACACTGTGGCTGGTGGTGACACACACACACACACACACCCAGACACTGTGGCTGGTGGTGACACTCCCACACACACACACCCCAAGACACTGTGGCTGGTGGTGACACTCCCACACACACACCCCCAGACACTGTGGCTGGTGGTGACACCCCCACACACACCCCCAGACACTGTGGCTGGTGGTGACACTCCCACACCCACACCCCCCCAGACACTGTGGCTGGTGGTGACACTCCCACACCACACACACACCCCCAGACACTGTGGCTGGTGGTGACACTCCCACCACACACACACACACACACCCAGACACTGTGGCTGGTGGTGACACTCCCACACACACCCCCAGACACTGTGGCTGGTGGTGACACTCCCACACACACCCCCAGACACTGTGGCTGGTAGTGACACTCCCACACACACACCCAGACACTGTGGCTGGTGGTGACACTCCCACACACACCCAGACACTGTGGCTGGTGGTGACACTCCCACACACACCCCCAGACACTGTGGCTGGTGGTGACACTCCCACACACACCCCCAGACACTGTGGCTGGTTGTGACACTCCCACACACACCCCCAGACACTGTGGCTGGTGGTGACACTCCCACACACACCCCCAGACACTGTGGCTGGTAGTGACACTCTCACACACACCCCCAGACACTGTGGCTGGTGGTGACACTCCCACACACACACACCCAGACACTGTGGCTGGTGGTGACACACCCACACACACCCCCAGACACTGTGGCTGGTGGTGACACTCCCACACACACACACACACACCCAGACACTGTGGCTGGTGGTGACACTCCCACACACACACACCCAGACACTGTGGCTGGTGGTGACACTCCCACACACACACACACACCCAGACACTGTGGCTGGTGGTGACACTCCCACACACACCCCCAGACACTGTGGCTGGTGGTGACACTCCCACACACACCCCCAGACACTGTGGCTGGTGGTGACACTCCCACACACACACCCCCAGACACTGTGGCTGGTGGTGACACTCCCACACACACACACACACCCAGACACTGTGGCTGGTGGTGACACACCCACACACACCCCCAGACACTGTGGCTGGTGGTGACACACACACACACACACCCAGACACTGTGGCTGGTGGTGACACTCCCACACACACACACACACACCCAGACACTGTGGCTGGTGGTGACACACCCACACACACCCCCAGACACTGTGGCTGGTGGTGACACTCCCACACACACACACACACACCCAGACACTGTGGCTGGTGGTGACACTCCCACACACACCCCCAGACACTGTGGCTGGTGGTGACACTCCCACACACACCCCCATACACTGTGGCTGGTGGTGACACACCCACACACACCCCCATACACTGTGGCTGGTGGTGACACTCCCACACACATACACACACCCCAGACACTGTGGCTGGTGGTGACACACCCACACACACCCCCAGACACTGTGGCTGGTGGTGACACACCCACACACACCCACACACTGTGGCTGGTGGTGACACTCCCACACACACCCCCAGACACTGTGGCTGGTGGTGACACTCCCACACACACACCCCCAGACACTGTGGCTGGTGGTGACACCCCCACACACACCCCCAGACACTGTGGCTGGTGCTGACACTCCCACACCCACACACCCCCCCAGACACTGTGGCTGGTGGTGACACTCCCACACACACCCCCAGACACTGTGGCTGGTGGTGACACTCCCACACACACACACACACACACACCCAGACACTGTGGCTGGTGGTGACACACCCACACACACCCCCAGACACTGTGGCTGGTGGTGACACTCCCACACACACCCCCAGACACTGTGGCTGGTAGTGACACTCCCACACACACACCCAGACACTGTGGCTGGTGGTGACACTCCCACACACACACCCAGACACTGTGGCTGGTGTGGTCACACTCCCACACACACACCCAGACACTGTGGCTGGTGGTGACACTCCCACACACACACACAGACACTGTGGCTGGTTGTGACACTCCCACACACACCCCCAGACACTGTGGCTGGTGGTGACACTCCCACACACACCCCCAGACACTGTGGCTGGTAGTGACACTCTCACACACACCCCCAGACACTGTGGCTGGTGGTGACACTCCCACACACACACACCCAGACACTGTGGCTGGTGGTGACACACCCACACACACCCCCAGACACTGCGGCTGGTGGTGACACTCCCACACACACACACACACACACAGACACTGTGGCTGGTGGTGACACTCCCACACACACACACACACACACACCCAGACACTGTGGCTGGTGGTGACACACCCACACACACCCCCAGACACTGTGGCTGGTGGTGACACTCCCACACACACACCCCCAGACACTGTGACTGGTGGTGACACTCCCACACACACACCCCCAGACACTGTGACTGGTGGTGACACTCCCACACACACACACACACCCAGACACTGTGACTGGTGGTGACACTCCCACACACACCCCCAGACACTGTGGCTGGTGGTGACACACACACACACACACCCAGACACTGTGGCTGGTGGTGACACTCCCACACACACACACACACACACAGACACTGTGGCTGGTGGTGACACACCCACACACACCCCCAGACACTGTGGCTGGTGGTGACACTCCCACACACACACACACACACCCAGACACTGTGGCTGGTGGTGACACACCCACACACACCCCCAGACACTGTGGCTGGTGGTGACACTCCCACACACACCCCCATACACTGTGGCTGGTGGTGACACTCCCACACACACCCCCATACACTGTGGCTGGTGGTGACACACCCACACACACCCCCATACACTGTGGCTGGTGGTGACACTCCCACACACATACACACACCCCCAGACACTGTGGCTGGTGGTGACACACCCACACACACCCCCAGACACTGTGGCTGGTGGTGACACACCCACACACACCCAGACACTGTGGCGGGTGGTGACACACCCACCCACACCCCCAGACACTGTGGCTGGTGGTGACACTCCCACACACACACCCCCAGACACTGTGGCTGGTGGTGACACACCCACACACACCCAGACACTGTGGCTGGTGGTGACACTCCCACACACACCCCCAGACACTGTGGCTGGTGGTGACACACACACCCACACACCCAGACACTGTGGTTGGTGGTGACAATCCCACACCCACACACACACACACACACACACACACACACACACACACACACACACACACGAGAGGCGGGAGGCGGGACCAAAGAGCCAAAGCTCAACCCCCGCAAGCACAAATAGGTGAGTACAAATAGGTGAGTACACACACACACACACACACACACACACACACACACACACACACACACACACACACACATAGGGGCCTCGTAGCCTGGTGGATAGCGCGCAGGACTCGTAATTCTGTGGCGCGGGTTCGATTCCCGCACGAGGCAGAAACAAATGGGCAAAGTTTCTTTCACCCTAAGTGCCCCTGTTACCTAGCAGTAAATAGGTACCTGGGAGTTAGTCAGCTGTCACGGGCTGCTTCCTGGGGTGTGTGTGTGTGTGTGGTGTGGGAAAAAAAAAAAAAAAGTAGTTAGTAAACAGTTGATTGACAGTTGAGAGGCGGGCCGAAAGAGCAAAGCTCAACCCCCGTAAAAACACAACTAGTAAACACACACACACACACACACATACACACACACCCAGACACTGTGGCTGGTGATGACACACACAAACACACACCCAGACACTGTGGCTGGTGGTGACACTCCCACACACACACACACCCAGACACTGTGGCTGGTGGTGACACACCCACACACACCCCCACACACTGTGGCTGGAGGTGACACTCCCACACACACCCCCAGACACTGTGGCTGGTGGTGACACACACACACACACACACACACAGACACTGTGGCTGGTGGTGACACTCCCACACACACCCCCAGACACTGTGGCTGGTGGTGACACACACACACACACACCCAGACACTGTGGCTGGTGGTGACACTCCCACACACACACCCCCAGACACTGTGGCTGGTGATGACACACACACACACACCCCCAGACACTGTGGCTGGTGGTGACACACCCACACACACACCCAGACACTGTGGCTGGTGGTGACACACACACACACACACCCAGACACTGTGGCTGGTGGTGACACACACACACACACACACACCCAGACACTGTGGCTGGTGGTGACACTCCCACACACACCCCCAGACACTGTGGCTGGTGGTGACACTCCCACACACACACCCAGACACTGTGGCTGGTGGTGACACTCCCACACACCCCCAGACACTGTGGCTGGTGGTGACACTCCCACACACACCCAGACACTGTGGCTGGTGGTGACACTCCCACACACACCCAGACACTGTGGCTGGTGGTGACACTCCCACACACACCCCCAGACACTGTGGCTGGTGGTGACACACACACACACACACACCCAGACACTGTGGCTGGTGGTGACACTCCCACACACACACACACCCAGACACTGTGGCTGGTGGTGACACACACACACACACACACACACACACACACACACACACACACCCAGACACTGTGGCTGGTGGTGACACACACACACACACCCAGACACTGTGGCTGGTGGTGACACTCCCACACACACACACACCCAGACACTGTGGCTGGTGGTGACACTCCCACACACCCCCAGACACTGTGGCTGGTGGTGACACTCCCACACACACACACCCAGACACTGTGGCTGGTGATGACACACACACACACACCCAGACACTGTGGCTGGTGGTGACACACCCACACACACCCCCAGACACTGTGGCTGGTGGTGACACACACACACACACACACACACACACACACACACACACACACACACACACACACACACACACACACACACACACACACACACCCAGACACTGCGGCTGGTGGTGACACTCCCACACACACACACACCCAGACACTGTGGCTGGTGGTGACACTCCCACACACACCCAGACACTGTGGCTGGTGGTGACACTCCCACACACACACACACAGACACTGTGGCTGGTGGTGACACTCCCACACACACCCCCAGACACTGTGGCTGGTGGTGACACTCCCACACACACCTAGACACTGTGGCTGGTGGTGACACTCCCACACACATACCCCCAGACACTGTGGCTGGTGGTGACACTCCCACACACACACCCAGACATTGTGGCTGGCGGTGACACTCCCCCACACACACCCCCATACACTGTGGCTGGTGGTGACACTCCCACACACACCCCCATACACTGTGGCTGGTGGTGACACACCCACACACACCCCCATACACTGTGGCTGGTGGTGACACTCCCACACACATACACACACCCCCAGACACTGTGGCTGGTGGTGACACACCCACACACACCCCCAGACACTGTGGCTGGGGGTGACACTCCCACACACACCCAGACACTGTGGCTGGTGGTGACACTCCCACACACACCCCCAGACACTGTGGCTGGTGGTGACACTCCCACACACACACCCCCAGACACTGTGGCTGGTGATCACACACACACACACCCCCAGACACTGTGGCTGGTGGTGACACTCACACACACACCCCCAGACACTGTGGCTGGTGGTGACACACACACCCACACACCCAGACACTGTGGTTGGTGGTGACAATCCCACACCCACACACACACACACACACACACACACACACACACACACACACACACACACACGAGAGGCGGGAGGCGGGACCAAAGAGCCAAAGCTCAACCCCGCAAGCACAAATAGGTGAGTACAAATAGGTGAGTACACACACACACACACACACACACACACACACACACACACACACACACACACACACATAGGGGCCTCGTAGCCTGGTGGATAGCGCGCAGGACTCGTAATTCTGTGGCGCGGGTTCGATTCCCGCACGAGGCAGAAACAAATGGGCAAAGTTTCTTTCACCCTAAGTGCCCCTGTTACCTAGCAGTAAATAGGTACCTGGGAGTTA